>JAOPGA020000931.1:0-30163 GCA_026419775.2 Acrasis kona
TGTACAGCAACGTGTACGCTAGATTCAAGAAGAATTACAAATCAGACAACACAATGTTGGGCATCTTTACTGCCGATACTCAGAGCAACAAGACCACTGCACAAGTATTGGTCACCGTGCCACAAATGTTGGAGACGTTGCTGTTGAGCAGCACAGAGAAGAGCGTCAAGTGGAGAAGGAGATTGCGCTATGTCATCTTTGACGAAATCCACAGCATCAACGGTCAAGATTCACAATCGCAATGTTGGGTGAATTGTTTGAGGATGATTGATTGCCCATTCGTTGCACTGAGCGCCACCATTGGTAATGCGGTGGAATTTGGTGATTGGTTAGGTCTACACGAACAACGTGAATTCCATCACATTGCTCACTACGAGAGACCTCGCCCGTTGGAATTCAGCGTGTTCACCCCTAATCAATCACAATTGGTGACGGTGCATCCATGCGCAGCATTCAACGAGTTGCAAATGGACTTGGACCAAATCAAGAACATGACTGCCATGAGTCCGCGTCAATGTCTACAATTGATACAAGCATCTCGTAAGGTTCACGGCGATAAATCAGGCGATCACTTGTTCGTGGAACAAGAGAGCAGATTTGCGTCCAGAGATGTGCTCGAACTGGCCACCAGAGACGATTTCCACAGCTACAGAAAGGGATTGCACCGTCGCATGATTGAACTGGCCAGCGACAAGAATCACGTTGCAGAGCTGTTCGATATTTTCAAAGTGTTGAGACAGCCGGTGCTCGAAGCATACAAGGTCATCCACCAAGCCTATCCAGAGCAAACGTTCAACAGCAGGAACGTAGTCAAGGAGCAATTACCTGCACTGGTCAACACCCTCAAATCATACGGTAGGTTGCCATGCATCATGTTTGCATTCGATAAGCACATGATCGATGACATGATGAACATTTTATTAAACTATTTGGAACCATTGGCTGCCAATGGTGATGATTCGTTGTTGTGGGGCTCAAAGGAGGAGCGCAACAGGGCCATGACGCTGATCAGACCCAGCATCGAGAAATTGTTGGGATGCGAGTTGTGCAGAGACACTCAACAAGATCCGCTACAGTGCGATCACAAACAAGAATACGTCGAAGCCGCTGCCAACGTCACCACTCTTCGTGCGCTCAAGTGCGGCATCGCAGTGCACTACAACGACATGAGCGAAGCGTACAAGATTGAAATCGAGAGATTGTACAGGGAGACCGATAACAATGGCATCGTTCTGCCCATCGTGATCAGCACATCCACGTTGGCACTGGGCGTGCACATGCCTGCGAGAAGCGTGATCATGTGCGGCACCAGCATCTACTTGGACAATACCATGTTCAGTCAGTGCAGCGGTAGAAGCGGAAGAAGAGGATTCGATCCAGTGGGTCACGTGGTCATGATGGCATTCCCGCGCGTGCAGGTGAATCGCTACATGACGGCAGAGACCACCCATGCGACGGGTCCGTGCGGCATGACGCCCAGTTTCATCCTTCGATTGATGAACCTGATCGCACAGACCAAAGCAGAGGACGATAACAAGTACCTACGCGATAGCTGCTTGAAGGTGCTGGACTATCCAATCTTTTTGAGAAGAGATCGTGGCATCGATCAATCCAGCATCGATCAACAAATGAAGCATCAATTCAGATTTGCGTTGGAGCTGTTGAGGAGAACGCAACACTTGAATGCACAGGGACAACCGCTCAAGTACAGTGGCATCATCAATGAAATGTACTATGCAGAGCCAAACAACTACTTGTTGGTGATGCTGTTGAGACAGGGCATATTGGATGGCATCGTGAGACCGGAGTGGCCGCACGTGGAGATTCAAGTCAAGAAGATTAGAGCGCTGGAATCGGAGAAGAGCAAGATTTTGATTCAGCTCAAGTTGTTGAAGGTGGAGAGCAGGATCACCAAGGACCCGGTCAGAGTCAAGAAGGAGGTGGATGCTCTCAAAGAGGAACAATACAACATTGAAGCCAGCATCGACAAGTTGAGAGAAGAGGTACGATTCAGCGATGAAGCATTGTACAGGGTGTTGCGCTTGTTGAGCTTTGTGATTGAGCCTAGACCAGTGTTCAGCAGAGGTCGCCAGTGCAGAACGCTTCCGCCCATGCCACCGCGCATCACCAAACTGGCCACCAAGCTGCAACAAGCAGTCAGCGATTGCTTCACCGAATATGTCAACTCTTATGCAAGAATGTGCAAGGATCACATCTTGGAGGATGGACTGCCGCTATCCGACAGCGTATTGTGCAACAAGCAGGAGTGCAGCGGTGCATTGGCAGATCGCATCGCATCGCATGCAGTCGAATACAGCAGTGCATCTAGCTTTGCAGCGCTGAGCGGTCACTTTGATCAATACAAGGACATGGATCAATTGTTGAGCTGCGTGAATTATAATATCGTATTGGACAGGAGCATCATTCCGGACATTGACGTCTTTTTGAAGCACCGCAATCAATTAAACTCTTATGCTCTTGACTTTTATCAACACGGAAGCTTGAAGAGATTGGTGGAGGAGAATGCATTGGTGAACGAGAACACTGCCAAGAATCAAGTGTTTGGATTCGTTTCTCAGTTGCGCTCCACTGCACGTTGTTTGGATAAGATTGGAAGCGAGCACTCTGCTGTGGGAGAGGCATTGACTCAGATTGCTAGCAAGTTTAGCAATTACATGTTCACCAGAAATACCAATGCATATGAGAAGAGGATCTACAAGCAGAAGGTAATGGAAGAGTACAGGAAGAGGGCCAAGGAAGAAAAGTTAATGTTCAAGGAGAGCGATCCAAACAGGGAGGATGGTCCAAGAGAGAGAAGGGAAAATGTTCGTGATAATTAAACTGATGCTTTATTTAAAAACTCGTGTTGTAATAATTTGGATGCAGTGTGTCTTTGGTGAGGGTTGACGATCAACATGCCACTCAAAAAATCAGCGAATTGCTTGGCATCGTCTGGTTCGAATTTGTACTTTTCTAGCAGCAAGGGTTCCATCTTGAAAATCTTCAATCTGTCAATGTGCCTTAGTCTACCATTCTTGTCGAAGAAGTGGTGCCAAGCATTACCAGTGCACCTAGACTTGACTGGAAAGTTGTCTTCTCCCACCAATTCAATAATCAGTGCCAAATGGTCTTCGTCTCTTGGAACTCCACGTGATTCTCTTGGATCGAACAAAAAGTCGCCAGTTGCAAGTTCGAATGCAACACACGCCAAACTCCAAATGTCTATTGGGGTTGAATACTTTGCACCAAGAATTACCTCTGGCGCTCTGTACTGTCTTGTCTGCACGTCGTCCGTGAATTGCTTGTCAATCCAACACGAATTTCCAAAGTCCATAATCTTGACTCCTTCGTCATCCTTCTTGTCGTTAAATGCAGGTAGGTCATACTCTTGATTCTCTGACTCTTTTGCTACTTGTGGCTCATTGGATAATTCTTGTTGGGTGGTTTCTTCTTGCGGTTCAGTAGAAGCTGGTGCGCCTTCTGATGCCTTCAGTTTTCTTTTTAATTTTTTGAGTTGACTCTTGGTTAAATTCTCTAAATCCTTTCTCTCTGTTAGTGGCACTCCACTCTTCGGGGGTCTTTTGTATGATTCTAGAAAAAAATTAATGCGCTGAAGTATATTGCAACTCACTCATAATTTGAACAATTTTACTTGAGGGTTGCTTTTGTATAACATTTTCTGGCTTCAAATCCGTATGAATAATGGAGCACTGTCTATGCATTAAATCTAAACCTTGTAGTACGTGCCTCATGATTACACGCACTCTATCAAGAGGTATACCCTTATAATCGTACTCTCTTATCAAAGAAAGAAGATTTTCTCCCATAACTTCAAATACAAGACAAATGTGCTTTCCGTTGATTCCCCTAAAGGAGAAACTATCCAATAGTGCTACAATCGGACAACTGTCGACATCATTTGGGTTGGCAGCTCCTGATTTGTACTTATCACACAGTTGTTTAAAGATGTCAATCTCATCGAGTGCGGAATCCTGAAAGTCTATTGCACTCTTTTGCACCTTCACCGCGACAAACCTACTCTCTATTCTATCACATAATAAATTTTGAAAAAATTAATCCACATACGCATCCCAACACAACCAAACAGTTGAAAAATATCCCCAACCAAGTTTGTGAACAACATGGTAACGATTATTGTTTAGAATTTCACCAATTCGCATAGGGTGGTAACCTCCCCTACAATAGTCCTTTGGATCCTCTTCGTCTATATCGTCATAATCCTCGCTGCCAGAGTCGTTATTCTGGTCGTTGTTTGTTTTTTTCTTCTTTTTAACACGAACACCACCCTTTCCCTTGGCTACAAACTTAATACATGGCTGCAAAACAACATACCCACTCGTTCTTTAATCTTTTCAACAAACAATTTCTTCTGTTCAAGTGTTGGCATGATATTTAACAAGTTCTTTGTAATAAAATGATGGTTTATTGTTTATCTCTTTTACACTTGTCAAATCCTTCTTTTGAAAAGTTTAAAACATCACAATACAGCTCTTTGATACATTCTTTTGTAACTTTACCTCCGCACGTCTTTGGCGAATCGGCATCTCCAAAGGCATTAGCGTACTTGATGTAGTTGTTGATGGCAGTCCCATTATTTAAAAAGTCGAGGCCAACTCTTTCCCATGATTGAGGACTCATATCGCTCAATCCGTATGCTTCCTTGGCACTGTACTCCATTCTATATGTCATGTTCCCCTTGATATTTGCTTCGGTTACGTTACCATAGAATGTAACATGGTCCAACAATTCAAAAGTAGTCTTATCCATCTTGAACAGTCTTACGGATGGGTGTTGGTTAGACCAGGTAGTCATAGAAGGAGAGGTATAAGCAACAGAATATGCTCCCTCTGAATCCCTTGCAACATGAAACTGGTCGTGATGGGTGTGACCGTACAACTGTCCAATAATTGTCTTTGAGTACCGTTTGCAAAGTGCGATCAGTGCAAAATTCCATGGATCGGTGGCCTGTGGGGGAATGTGTGCCAATATCACAACGCGTTCGTTTGCTGCTTCTGCTTGCTTCAACCAGAGAGATGTAGTCCTAATAAGGGCTCCTGGGTCGCTTTCGCTACTATTTTTGTAGTTGTAAAAATTTAACACATCAGCATATTGTGTGTTCAGGACAAGCGCTCTAAACCCTGGTCTCACAAGATAGTTGTAGTGGCCAGCAATGGTGATTGACTCGGCAACGTCTAATGGGAGCCAAAAAGACATCTGTGCAGCGAAGGGCTCTGTGTACCAACTGTATTTTGGCCCAGCGTCAAATTGATCAACGGGTGCGGCATCGTGGTTTCCAATGGCACTAAGAACAATCATCTCCTTACCCAAAATGTCTCTCATTGAATCATGAATAGTGTTCATGTATTTTAAATTATATTCTTCTGAGTAGTCCCAGTCGACGTGGCAAGGAGTATCACCACCATAAAATACAAACTCAGGCTTTACAGGGTAGCTCTTGATAAAGTCTAGACCAGTTTTGAAAGTTGCTAGGGGAATGTCACAGTTTGACTCTCCATCTTTGATGAATCCATATTTACCAGCGGTTTGGTCCGCAGTGTAGTTTCCATCACTGCTTCTGCAACAAACCACATCTTCGCAGATAGCCCTAGACCCCACTTTGTACTCCAAGTCAACATGTGGGTCCGTTATATGCCAGAAATATGCAACCTTTGAAGGGTCGTCGCCAGCAATTGCACGGAGAGCATCCTTGTCGATACTCCTAAGACAAAATACAAATCCCACCAAAATCAGAATCAAGATCGATGACACAAGTCTCATCTCTTTTCTGTTTGATTTTGATTATTCCACACTTCATTTTACAACACTGCACACAAGACAATAAAATGAACGGCTCTATTTATTTTGGCTCTGTAGGCTCATTATCCTTTTCTTTTACATCATCTTTCTTTGCATCGCTGTCGGTCTTCTCATCTACCTTCTCGTTGCTCTCTTCCTTATTTTCCTCTTTTTCTCCACTAGGACCTTCAGCACCATCTTGCTTCTTCTCACCGTCTCCACCCTTTTCGCCATCCTTTTCATTTTTTTCGTCATCCTTTTCATCGTCCTTTTCATCATCCTTATCATCGGTAGTCGATTTGGCAGAACCATTATTCTTCTTAGCCTTTTTATTTGCGCCTGAGGTAGATTTAGCCTTCCTCTTCTTCTTCTTGGTCTCATGACCAGTGTTTTCAGGATTTTCGAACCAATCCAGAATACGCTTGATCAACTCCTTCTTGCTTCCAGCATTCTTCAAGTTGTTAGTCCTACAAAAGTTCTTCAAGTCATCAGCCCAATAACTTTGGAACACTTCGTCGTAAGTAATTCCCTTCTCTAGTGGGGGTCTGCTGGCGATGAGTTCGGCATTCTTCTCCGCTTGTGATTTCTTTGGTGTATCGTCCTTCTCGTCCTTCTCCTCCTTGCTTTCTTTGCTCTTTGTCTTTTTTGGCGTCTTCTCCTTTTTGTTCAACTCTTTTTCGTCGGGTATGTAAGTGTCGGTGTTGCTGTTCTTAGTTGTGCGTTTGCTTTCTTTTTTGGAGGGCGTTGTGGGTTTTGTCTTTTCTTTTGGTTTGGCGGGTGTGGTGGTGACTTCTTCTTCCATGACAACGCCGGGGAATGCGGCATTCAACAATCTATCCTCCATCTCTACCCTTTTACCGGTTTGCTTAAAGTTGAGTATTCTTAAGCCATTCTTTATAGTAGCGAGGGGGCAGTGGGTAATCAGTTCTCGCGTTCCAAGAAGCAAAACTTCATCCACAATGTCTCTTGAAAATTGGTCGTTTGTTAAAGCGTCGGTTTCAAAGTCCATTCTATTTACGAACTCCTTTAGGGTACTAACTTTCATCTTCTCTAGGAATCCCTCCAAACCTTTGCTTTCTTTATCGATAGCTCCCTTGAATTTTTCACGGACTTCGTCGTTTTTGTCTTCTGCGCTGTGTTCAATGCTCGCGTCGGTGAGTGCGTGCTTCATAATCTCCACCGTAAGAACTTTCTTTACGAACATGTCAATTCCATTAGTGAAGCAAGAATCAACCACCGCTTTTGCCCTTGCCTCTGCAGTGGTACTGCTAGATACATCAATTTTACCTTGGCTTGACGTGATTAAATCATTAACAATGTCATCACCAAGCTTCAAGAGTAGTTCATTCAAAGTCTTGATGGTCATCTCGATGGTAACGGTTTGTTTTCAAGGTTGATAAACTCTGTTATTGTAATGAATATTTAAAAAACTTTAAATAAGGACAACAGTCAATATTGAGCAGGTTCATTAACCTGCTGGTTAGATCTTTTTGATCATAGCCCGACAATGTTTTATTCACGTTCGTAGTATTCGTGGGAGCATTTTGTAAGGCGAACAGCACTTGGGATTGAAAGCACAGTTATTCAAGTTAATAAAGTTGTGTATGTTTTATTTGTATGTCATCTGTGACTTGCCAGCGAACAAGGTTATGACTAAGGTACCTGAGCAGTAAAATTTTACTTAAGAGTCGTCGACCTGCAGTGGTCTATATAGTATCATGATTATAATAACCAAACTGGTGCTAAATGTTGCTTTTCCCTTCTTTTGTCACGACAAAAACGAAATAAGCTACCACCCGCGACTAAGATGAGTAGCATCATTATTCTAATAAAGTTGCCAACATCAATATCATTTTCCTCATAGTCATTTAATTTAGATTCAAAGTCCCGTCATCAAAAGTATATGAATTGTAATCGGAAGTGCTATGGTCCCTCTAATAGTGGTTGATGTCTACAGAATAATCTTGTTCGCAACAGCTTCAGATTTTTCTTCGAGATGAGTATTGCTTGAAGTTGTAGTCGAATAAGAGTTTTTGCCATCATCTCGATTCATTTTACGGACCTTCTCTCCTTAACCCTAAGATATTGATAACAGTATGGTAAACCTTGAAAATTTTTACAAGTTTTTTAGATCTACATTGAAAGCCCATTATAAAAATAGCATGATTATTTATTTAAAACTCTTTTGTTGTTCTCTGGCGTTCCAGTTAAAGCTTCCTGTCAAATGGCGGAACCATTCGCTGGTCTCGTCTACTTTTGTGATCAATGGAACAGGCCAAACAGATGTGGTAACGATTATGGCGTCGCCCTTCTTCAATTCCTGTCTACACTTTCCATCAAAACTAGTCCATGCAGTTCCACGAGCCTCGTCAGGTACCCTTAATGTCAAGATGGTAGAATCAGGTAATAGTATGGGTCTAAAAGATAAAGTATGTGGACAGATTGGTGTTAACATGATACAATTAACATTTGGATGACATATACTGCCACCGGCACTCATGCTGTAAGCAGTACTGCCGGTTGGTGTGGCGACAATAATTCCATCTGCCTGAACGGAGGTTATGAATGTGTTATTACAATAACACTCTAAATTAGTCAAAAACGGCGATGGGCCTCTATCAAGAACAAGTTCATTCAATATTTGATGGCGCTCCTCAGAAATTTGACCATCTGCTCTTCTTATCTTGCATGTCAATCTCATTCTTGGGGACAAGTAAACATCTCCCTGGAATACTTGATCAATGTATTTCTTGTATCCTTCCACATCGAAAGAGGCGAGGAAACCTAAACTGCCAAGATTGAACCCTAGAATAGGGGGCACTGCTAATTGGAACAGACTTGCCGTGTGAAGCATCGTCCCATCTCCTCCTAGACATATCACAAAGTCAATAATTTCGTGTAAATTTTGTAGCGTCTTGATGCGTTGAAAACACCCTTTTGGAGGATCGCAGCATTTACCAACTTCACATTCAGACAAGAAAGTGGGTATGTCATATTGCTAATGGTGAGAAGCACTGTTATGGATAACTTACCTCATCATCAGCCACCATGAAGGTACTAAGATTCTTCCACTTTAATTGGTTCCAAACCTTGGGCTCTACAAAAACTTTTGTTTTCTTCTCGTTTGTAAGATAATCGAAAATGTCCTCCAATGCCTTTTCGGCTTTCTCAGAGTATTCTGATTTGGTGATTAGCACTGCTTTAGGAGGTTGTTTCCAGTGTAATTCAAACTAAAATGGTTAAAAGAGAAAATGGAGAGACAGCTTACAGTGCTTGGACCAATCGCAAATCCCTCCTTCTTCTTGCATCCATCAATTGTTTGGGTATTGATTTGCCCGACAAACTCTATACCTACTTCTCCAATTGCAATCTTTTTGTTTTTTGACTCACAATCTATGCTGACCTCGCAAAGATCTTTGACTATTTTTTTATATGTCTCTTCGGACTCGAATTTATTATTGCCGTCATTGTTTGAAGGTAGTTGATCTTTGCTCCTACATCGACATTAAAGAAACAAACAATAGTATCTTTTACGAATTATGTAATTCATCATTGGTGTGGTCCTAACTTTCAGTTAATAATTATGCCCGGTAGTTATTACCTTTTCATTATTCCTTCCTTTTGTCATGTCGGACTATTTTTGTGTTTATCAAAACATTACAAAATGAGATTTTTCAGAGGCACATCCAAATTCCTACATGCGAACACATCTGGAACAACATTACACTCCACAACCTTTCACAAGCGACCTCTGCCTCGAAATCTAATACCTTTCTCTTCTCCGCAGGGGAAGGAGGTGATTCAGGGAAGCTTTGGATTCTGGATATATGGAGAGTTACTTTTCCCTCGCAGAGCAGTATTCAACACAATCTGAACCCGCATGTATGTTTAAAATGTTCCCCTCTAATAATATCACTAGTTTGCGGTTTGGGTACATTGTGCATGATTCTGAACTCCATAAACATGGATCCATCAAAGACTTGGAAAGGTCCTTGGAGATGGTATTCTGAAGAGATGTTAGGATGTTGCACTAGTTTAGAGACAATCAAAGAGAAGGGAATTACTCTAGAACAGTTTTGGTGCATGGCAAAATGTAATGGTGCAAACATATCTTTATATCGATATGAGGACTCGTATGTGTGATTTTACATTTATTAACAAAATCATAGGACCATTCAACAATTTCGAGAGCATGTAATGAATGCTTCAAAATATGCCGACCAATATTTAGTTTCCTCATTCTCTAGGAAGTTTCTTGGACAAACTGGAGACGGACATTACAGCCCCATTGGTGGCTACAATAAAAAGCATGACTCTGTTCTTCTCATGGATGTGGCGCGCTTCAAATATCCTTCCTATTGGGTACCTGTCGAGACGCTATATGATGCAATGAGCGGTATTGATGTTGATACTGGTCGCTCGAGAGGGTACTTTACAATAACGAGTAATTCATCCCAAGAGGGTAGTCGCCTCTATAAATTATTCAGCAGTAACAAAGTGGGATGGCGCCAGTTAACGTTGATGATGTTAGCTCAAGTTTTGCCAAACCTCCATAATTTGGACAGTTTAAACAGCCTTGTATATTCATTGTTCGAGGATACACCTCATGATATACAAGATGTTTTGATTAGTTACTGTGACACTCTGCATTCAGAGCTGTTACATTGCCAAGATCACAAGGAGGAGGTTTTGGCCACTTTGACAAATCTTCGTGCTTTGGAATTACATAGCATTGTTAGTACACAATTTAATAAACAATTTAGTGCTCTGTCAAAGAAACATCACGCTTGTGATTTGGCAACACTTTTATTATTGACGTTGCCATTGAGAAATTTTCCTGTTACTCCCAGCGTGCAGAAGCAAATCGACCAGTATCGGTCTCTGGAAGGCTCTTCTCCATCGCTCAAGCAGGAGTTATTAAGAATGAGAAGTCACTTGGCTACTTTGTGCTCTAGTTGCGGACAGATGCAAAATGAATTTTGTTGCGCGCAGGCAACATCATGTAACAGCAACCATGGCACATCATCTATTGTGTTACCTCACGCATCACACAACCATCTCAAAGAGCCCAAGTGTGATACGTCTCGATGTGGGTGTGTAGATAAGAAATCAATAAAAAATTTGATGTAATTATTTGTCTAATTTTTATCCGTTTTTTAATATTGGTCAACTATATTTTCGTAAACCTAACCGATTTTTAAAACGACTACTGATGTTCAGCATTCCAGATGATGGACCAGTAGCGAATGGTAATCAAAGACAGCGTGCTGGTGTGAAGGAGGCGATACATTATACAACTACAAAAGTTGAGATGCTCGACTTCGAGGAAAGTGATAACTTGGATCTCGCCATTTCAAACGCTGAATATAATTCATCTAGCAGAAACATGTCACGACTTGAAAACCGTAGACCATCGACGATTCAACAAAACAACAGCTCGTTTTCTTCGAGGCCAATAAGTGCTAGAGGTTCACGTCCTACTTCAGCTGTCAAAAGACCAAGTGGATATTCGAAAGGACTTGAGGATATGGATCATTCAGAACCACCACCTACAGTCAAACAAATGTTCGGAATGCAAGGGAGTCCAAGCGAAATGTATGCAGAGGATACACCACCTACTTATGAAAGGTCTCCTAGAGGACATATTTTGAATCGAGAAGAACCACTATCTCACATTATAACGAAGAGGAAGGAAGCCAGTGCGTTCGATATAAAGGACAGAAGAAAGGCAATGATGAGGCCTATCCCAGAGGAATTTGGCTTCTTCAAATGTACAATAACTAGAAATAGAAGTGGTTTGAACAAGTTGTTCCCACGGTATTATTTGTATTCTGAGGAGTTTGGTGATACCAAGTTTCTACTTAGTGCCAAGAAAAGAAAAAACAACAAGACTCCAAATTATACAATATCCATTGATAAGGAAGATATGGGCAGAAATAGCATGTCCTTTTTGTGTAAATTAAGGTCTAACTTTCTTGGAACAGAATTTAATATATTTGATGGAGGACACAATCCTTCAAAAAAGTTCGAAGGAGTTGGAAATCCAGAGGTTCGTCTCAATCTAGGGTGTATTCTTTATGAGTCCAACCTTCTTGGGTCCAAAGGTCCTAGAAGGTTAACTGTTGTAACTCCTCAACTAGATGGTAGCGGCGCTCCAAGTAAAGCATCGCAAGAAGTCCCATCTAATGTAGATGCTCCCCCAATTTTACATAAATATACAGAGAATGATTGGAAGCATTTGAAGGTAATGAAGAACAAATCTCCAGTTTACAATGAAAAATTGAAAGCATTCGTGCTAAATTTCAATCAAAGAATTTCCCATCCATCAGTGAAAAACTTTCAGCTAGTTGATCCAGACGATCCAGAAAAAGTATATTTACAATTTGGAAAGATGGACAAATCTAAATTTGCTCTAGACTATAGGTGGCCTTTAACAGGTGCACAAGCTTTTTGTATAGCCATAACTGCACTTGATTCCAAGTTAGCATGTGAATAATAGTAACATAATGTATTTTAGAACTTTTCATATAATTTATTCACTTGTGGGTTTCTTGCAAGCATCTTATTGCACTCCTCTTGCAGTAACATCCTCTCACTATCAGTTTTATTCACCAACTCTCTCAACCTTTTATTTTCATTTTCAAATGTTGTTAGTTTCACCTGGAGCTCAGCAATCTCTTGCTTTAATAATTTATTTTTAGACAATACTTCGGACTCTCTATCCCTCAACTTTACCTGCCCATCAAAACTATCCAACATTTTCTTTTCGTTTAAACTCAATAAATCTTTGGCTTCCTCCAGCTCAATCCTCAATCTCTTGAGTTCTTCTGCGTCGAGATGGTTATATGATGATTCTTTATACAATTTAGCATGCTCCACTTGCTGATACAAACTACTGCTCTCCCTCTCCAATTGTTTAATCTTTTCATTCAAATCTCTTATCTGGTTAGACTTTTCCTTTTCCAACGAGAATAATTTTGCGGATTCAATCTTTGATTTGGCAACATACTGGTCGGCTTCCTGCAATTTGATAATGTAATGCTTATTTTCCTTTTCTATTCCCTGTCTAGCTATATTAGCCTCTGATATTTTATATTCCAAATGACTAATCTTTTGATGGAGAGAGGCCACTTCTGTTGTCATATCGCCTCTGGTGGTCTCCAGCGTTCTATTTAAACTCTTTGTTAGCTCTACATCACGAAGCAACGCTTGTTTCGACCTCTCGTAGTCATACAGTCTATCTTGCAGCGACTTGATCTCCTCTTGTAGCATTCTGTTGTTGTTCTCGTGCCCTTGTATATCGATCAACATGGCTCTATTATCAATTTCTAATCTAGCCAAACAATCTTCTTTGAGATGGTTAATTTCCTGCAGTAACAAGTGCTGTTTTGATTCATAATCAGATAGCTGAGCTTCCTGTCTCTTTATTTCGTCCTTTGCTCTCGTAATCTCCAGATTAGATTGTTTGTAGTTGTTGGTGATGTCAGAGATTTCTTCTTCCTTCACAATAATACGTTGCTCTGCATGTAGTGCTCTATTTGTCTCTTGTTTTAATTGCTCTTTTGTAATCAGGAGCTGGTCATTTAGCTGAGATTGTTGATCCTGTAAATACTGATTGTTGATGGATATATTGCGCAAATCCTCCTTGAATTGAATAATGGATTGATTAATGCTGTCTCTTTCGTCTTGCGCTGATTGAAGCCTGGATGTAAGTTCGTCCACCTTCCTTTGTAGCTTATCGCCTCTTCTCTTGTGGTCATTTAACTGTTGAAGCTGCTCCTGTACCACTCTCTCTTGATCAATATTGCTCTTCTCTACCCGATCATATTTTAATTGCAGCTGGGATAGCTTGCCTTCTAAAAGCTGTAATTTTTCATCTTTTAGGTCGAGCTCATGATACTTCTCATCTCTTTGGAGGTCCATAGTTTTGATTACGTTCTTATGCTGTTCGTTATATCTCTCTTGCACTTTTAACTTTTCCTTCAAATCCTTTTCAGAGTGTTGTAGCTCTATGAATTGCTTGTCTATGCTCTTGATTCTTTGTTGACATTGTAGCAGTGCGCTCGTTAATTCTTCTCTGTTGCGATCTAAGCTGCTCACAAGCGACTTTAGCTCCCTCACATCGGACTCCCTTCTGCTGACTAGAGTGATTTGCTCGGTGTTTTTGCTTTGTAAGCGCTTGTGTTCGTTTTCGAGGTCTCTATTGGTCTTGTTCATTTCCATTACCTTTCTTCTCAAATCGCCCAACTCTAAATTCAAGTTTTGGCGTGAGTCTTCTGATTCCTTCCATTTTTGTTCGAACATTTGTTTATCCTTTTTGAGAATCTCTAAATCTTCATGCTCAATCTTCATGTCGTATGCGAGATCAAGTTGAGATTGTAAAAAGTGTAAATGCTTGGTGAGTTCTTGTATTGATTTTTGGTCTGCTTCTTCGTTCAAGTCGTTTTGTATAACGTGAAGTGGCTTCCCGCCATTTCCTTCGACGATTTGTGAAAGGCGATTTATTTCCTCGTCCCTCCGCGTCAAGTTGTTTTGTAGTTCTTGTATGGTTGCTTGGTTTTGTAATTTTAGTTTATTTAAGGCGTCGTTTTCAACAGCAAGCTGATGCGAGCGACTTTCAACGACTTTTAAGATGTCAATGGTTTCCCTATCTATTGGCACACCGTAATCCTTTATCTTGTTGTGCCTTCTAATCTCAGCATTCTCTGGCGTTATTTTTCTTGTGGCTTCGTGTGTTTTTGTTAGTATTCGATTTTCTATTTTGTGTTTAATGTCCTCCAATTCGGTTTCCTGAGCTTTGTTTTTATGTACCAGCTGGCTCATCAAATGTTTTTTTTTGTTTAATTCTTCTTCTAGATGTTTTACATGATTTTTCAATTCCAACTCGTCTTTCTTATATTGTTCTTCTCGTCGGAGAGCATTTTGATGCAGTTCGTTGTTTTCTCTTACTATGCGACCGTTTTCCTTCCTCAGAAGTATTATCTTCTGAGACTCTTCCATGCCGCCAACAGCAATCAACGATTCACTTTGCCGCAAATCGAGGTTGTAATAGAATTTTAGTTGAGGACGTGTTTGAAGATGAAGGATTGATAATTGTCAACAAGAACAAGGCGGACAGGTTCACTCTTTTAGAGTTGTTCGTTGATTTATACTTGTTTAAAAATTAATCTCAAGAGTTTTTTCCACCTACTGAATTAGTTCAATCATGGTGCGAGTTTGTGACTCAATTAGTTAGCAAAACAATGGGTGAATTTCAAATCTTTAATTGAGGTTTATATGTATGCCGTTTTTGCTTGTGTACAAGGTAAAAGATTTTGAAGTATTAGCTTCTACTGCTTCTCCTTAGTGTTTGTCTTTTTTTCAGTCTTTTGATCGGTCTTCTTGTTTGCGTCGCCTGATCCATAATTAATCTTCGATCCTTCATCCCACTTCTGAGGGTCCTCAGTTAGTTTACCAGTCTTATATTCATCCCCTTTGCTAGGCTCTTCCTTTGCAAGAACAGGCATACTAGCATAATATCCTCTTGCTGAAAGTGTACGCACCGATCGACAAAGACCTATTGAGTATAATGTTCTTGAGTTGATCATTTTGATGTTTGAATTATTTTTAAAAATAGTTCAACATTCCGTATCTTTAAATATTATGTCTTACAATCGGATATGTATATTCCTTTTTTACGATCAGCACAAGAGATAAAACAAGACAAACATATTTATATACATTCAATTTACAATTTTGCGAAAGGTGATGTTGATCCTTGGTCTCTTGCAATCCTTTCTTTTAGGAACCGAGTGTTTGTATTCCTTTTGACAATCCCCTGACATCACAATAAGGCTACCATGCTTTAAGTTGACTGTCTTATTGAGATCCCTGTCCAATTTGTTATGTAATTTGAAATCTCTCGAGTGGCCCAGTGATACAGAGGCAATTCCCTGTTCTCTATCCAAATCTCTTTCATCATCGCTATGAGGTCCAATGTAATCATCACCATTTCTATACAGATTGCACAGCGCGAAATTGTAAGTCTTCCCGGTGGCTCTCTCTACGTATTGTTTGAGTGTAATGAGAGGTTCAATCCATTGAAGAGCTTGCTTTGTAGTGCCGGAATATCTATAAGTCAAACCGTCATCACCATATGTTTGTGTTCTTCTAGAAGGTAGTAACTTTTTACCCATCATCATAATTTCTTCTTGAACCCACATAATCTCTTTGTACAATCTAAGGTACAAGTCATCTGCATCAGATTTCGATAAAAATGAGTCCAAGTATTCAACTTTTGTATCTGCATTGATAATCCATTGTCTTTTTAGTTGTGTTTCCTCTATACGTTGCTTTTTATTGGATGTTATAAATGTTTCCTCGTCGTTTGTCGCCTGTATAGATCTTTTTTTGTTCTGTACCCTCTTCTTTATTGACTCTAAATAATTGGTCGTTCTTCCCTCCATGCAAATCATGACTTCAAATTTCCTATCGAACGGACAAAAATGTCATTGTAATACTCATTTCCTAGTTAATTGTAAAGCTGCAGAAATGAGTGAACCATCAAGGAAGGAGGTTGCACTAACAAGCACAGACAAGATTCCATTAAGCTCACCCAAAAAGGTCCCAATAACTCCTCCATCGTCCCCTGCTATTCCATCTTCAACAAGATCACCCGAAAAATCACCACCACCTAAAACACAAATAGATCAAGAATCCGCATCGGACTTGAAGAATGCTTTAGATCGTGATATAACGTCATCTAACGCTGAGGAATTTACGTGTGCATATCTTGCTAGAATTTTGCTACATGGCAAAATGTTGGTGTACGAGGACCGATTAGAATTTCACAGCAACATTCTCGGTCATAAAACTGATATAATGATACCATTTTCAGACATTACCGATTGTGCAAAGCGAAACAGCCGCTATGTTGTCCCGCTCGCAATAGAAATATGCACCAAAACGACGGGCACACACTTTTTCAGCAGCTTCAGCAACAGAGATCAAGCCTTCCAAAGTCTTCATTCCCACTGGATACAAATCTATAAAAATCTATACGAACCATTCCAAGTTCAAAAAAGGAATTCCATCGATGACACCAACAACATCAATGCCGTCAAGAGAAGAAGCATGAGCGCGACGGGAGACATTGAAAAAAGAAGGAGCTTAACAATCAACGATCCATCACCCGCCAATCATCACACCAGATCAGAACCATCCAATTCCACATTAATGTTACCCACATCCAACGATGCCATGAAATCACCACCGCCGTCCACATCGACCTTCAATTCCCCAAGCAAAGCAGCACCACCGCCGCCCATCAACATTGCAGCCATATCCAACAGCGATCATCGCAAGCTATCCGTCAACACGCCCACGCCCACCACAGCATCCACTCCCACTCACTTTGATTACAAGTCGTTACCGATGGCAGCGCCATCACCACCCAAAATCATCATCACCGCACCCACCGAACCAGCGCACATGGTACCCGATTACTTGGACAAATTGGATCAATTGGATACCGACCAACACAATGACATTTTCCAGACGACCGTCAAGATGACGCCGGTGTTACAAAACGTTACGTTCCCGGTCAGCACCGACGAATTCTTCTCGTTGGTGTACGGCAACCAATCGCCATTCATGAAGCAATTCCACGACAGCCTTCATGATTTACACGTGGAGATTGACGAATGGAACAATGTGAATCACACCGGCGAGGCCATTGCGAGATGCGTCATGTACAAGTTGGACCAAAAGAGCGAATTTGGTCAATTGTTCACCAAACCAATGGCCAACATGTTACAGACCGATCGACTCGCACTCACCAGAAACAAGAGCAACAATCAAACGTGCATGTCGCTGCACTCCAGCATCGCCAGTCAGAATCTAGTGCCCACCGAAATGTTCCAAATCGAAATCAAATACTTTATCATCGACACCAGGAAATCAACCAGCAGCAGGAAGGAATGTAAGTTGGACGTGTTGGTGGGCGCCAACTGCAGAGGTGCCTTCTTCAGGACCAGCGCCGAATCGAGCGTGATCAAGGCACAAAAGAAGAGGATCGAACTGTGGCTCACCATGGTGCGCAGGTGCATCTCCGATCACCACAAAACAAACATGGACATTCGATACGATCAGGAGAGGTTGAGCCTCGAGGCGAGCATATTAGCTGCCATGAAAAAGTACGAAAATCCACAGCTCACCAGCACTCACTTGTTGCCCGAACCACCGCTGTTGAATTCGTCTCCACCGCCATCGCCTCGTCAACGTGCCAAGTTGAAGGAGATGTTTACGGAGAGCGAACTCAACAAGCCAGAGAAACCACTGCCCATGCTAAACACGCTGAATCAACAACAGCAACAGCAATCGTTACCATCCAGAGAATCAGGTACGTTCAATCATCGATACGTAAAGTATAGTGCTGGTGGCGAATCGGAGGCAAAGTTCAAGAATCAATTCATACAGGGATATTCGTGGCATGACGATTCGCATGTCGACGTGGTGAATACGCCCACCACTCCCATGATGAACAATGTGGAATTGGTGGACATGTTGGCCAACAAGAATCCAACCAATCATCACTTGTTTGACCCTGATGCACCACCCAAACCATTGACGTCCTCACAAGACAAGAAGCAACCGTCGCCACCTGCACCGTTGATCGTGCCGTCGAGTCCTGCTGAGCGTGCTGCTGAGGAGAGCGGATTCAAGATGGCGTTGAATTTGTTGTTTCAGTATTTGCAGATTATTGTTGGCGTGTTGATCGAAGCCGTCAGTGTTACGTTGGGATATGTTCGTAACAATGCGTCCAGCGCTATCGTGTTTGTGGTGTTGTTCAGCGTTGCATGGGGTGTTTATTATAATGTACAGTTGAGCAGGGAGACGAATCGATTGCGATCGGAGCTCAAGATTAGAATGGAGGAGAGCAGCGCGCAGTATGCATTGGCCAGAGAGTTGTTGAAGATGACTGGCGACGATCAGAAATATGATTATAAATCTGTGCACAAGAAAATTTTAATGTACTTGATTAAGAATAATAAAATGAATGAGCAACAGGGGGTGAATCTTGATGATTTGTTGGATGTGTTGCGGACAGAATTTGTAGAGGAATAAATTGTTTTTTATTTTAAATTACAAGTCGATCGGTTCCACTCACCGAATCTCTGACCATGTTTGCATTCGAGTAGTAATTGTTGTTGTTGTTGTTATCTCCGATGCCATACGATCTGTACGAATGTGTCTTTGCTTCGAGCAATTTTTTTAAATTTGCAAAATGTGTGATTTGTTTGAGATTGGGTTCGTGATTCTCCTTGATGAATCTTTGCTGCTCTAGTAGCTCTTTTCCTTCAGATTCTAATACGTGCACGCGACTGTTTAATGATTCTTGTAGGTGGTTTTGTTTGTTCTTTTGTTCCTCATCGATTCTCTTTTTTGAAATGTTTTGTAGCTCGATTTGATTGCTGAGTTGATGGTATAAGCTTTCTGACCTGTTCAATTCGCTTTGTAGAATTTGAATTTCTTGAGTGAGTTTTGTGCGCTCGCTTTCGTATCCATTCTTTGTGTTCTCGTAGATGGCCTTCTTTTCGCAATACTCCTGATCCATGTCTTGGAATTTTTGACGAGTTTTTTTGAGCTGCAACACTTGAGGTTGCAAGTGTTCCTTCTCTGCTCCAATCTTGGTGGTGAGCTCTTGGACAACTTTTGATATCTCCTCCAGCGTTTTGCCCTTTACTTCGTCGATTTGATTTTTGCTGACGCTCAAGCCTTCCATATTCTTGTTCAAATCTCTGAAGCCCTTTACTCCCTTCTTTGTCTCCAAGTCTTGAATCAGCTGTTCTAATTTCTCATCCCTCGACCTTAAAATGTCTTCAGTTCTTTTTAGAGTGGCAACTTCATTTTTAAGCTGTGCCATCTCTGTCTTCATGTCTTTACATGTATTTGCAGTCTTCAAAAGATCGGCTCTGTATTTGTCGTATTCTTCTTTTGTGGGTATCTTCTTCCCATCGAATTGTTTCAACTCCTCCGCTAGTTTTAGATTTTCTGTCCTCAAACTTTTTAAATTCATTCTTGAGCAATTCAATCTTCTTTTCCACTTCCACTTTTTTACCTTGAATCATCTTGGAGAACGATGCGACACGATCACTACTGTCATTCTTTGTTTGATTTTGTTCTCTGGCGGCGAGTTTGTCCTGAAGCAAACTAATGTCCTCCTTCAATCTTCTAATGTCATTTTCAATGTTATTAAACGCATCAGATACCGAACCGATCTGAGTGGCTCTTTTTAATAGTTCTATTCTGAGTAATCTCTCTTCGATATCTTTCGGTAGCTTTTCGAGTACGTACTCTCTTAGATTTTTGACGTCAGTCTCCATGTTCTTCATTTGCTCGTCAAGGTCAGCACCTGCGAACTCTCGATGGGTTTCCTGTAATCTTTGTTGGGCCTCCTCTAATATTACTTCGCATTTTTCCAATTGATTAAGTTGATCGCGAGCACTATCTTGTAGCTTGGTTTTTTCATCCTCCTCTGCTCTGAGTTCGCTTGTGGTTGCGATCAATTTTTTTGGATTCAGGAGTCATGCCGCCCAATTTCTTATACAATTCAGATATTTTAAGTTTGAGTTGATCTTTTTCAACCTCCATGTCCGTGATGTGCTTCTTCACATCCTCAGGTGCTGATACTGTTTCTCTTAGCTTGGTTGCAGCCTGATGTGCGATAATAAATTCTTGTTGCTGTTGTTTGAAAGAACTATGGATTTGTTGAACATCTAAATTGTTAAGATTTCCACACCACATTGTTTGGTTTACCCTCAAAGTGAAGAAATTCGTCTGGGATCTTTACGTCCGTCAAGAACATTGAAAGATAGACGCGAGTCTGATACTCCTTGTACTTTTGCAACAAGTTGAAAAGTATAGAGTATATCGTAGATCTCTCGCCTCCTGCTATACTTGTTGCGGAGTCAAACATGGTTAAATTCTTCATTCCACAAATTCTAACTAGAAATTCTCTAATTCTCTCTCCTGTTTGTTGTGGTACTTCCCTCTCTATGTCCTGTCCCATTTTGTCAGGTGAAAGATTTTGCAGTACTTTGTTAAGTAGAACGAGAAGCTCTCTAGGGTCTCTAGAGAGTTCATCCAAAGACACTGGCGTGTGTTTAGTCTTCAATATCTCATTGAGTTTTTCTGCGATGAAAGATATCTCCTTACTGCCTACACCTCTGCTACTTGCGGTAGTAGGCCTATTGTTCATCTTAATTTCCCTAATGTCAACCAATAGCCTCGGCGGGAAAAAGTTCTTGTTTGAAACATTGCAATATATGAATAACTCTAGAAGTGGTGCTAGAAGTTCAGAACAAGAGAACTTGTAATTTATTCATTTCGCACAAATCTCATTTCTTGTGTAGATATTCTTTAGATGTATATGTTTCTCATGTGAGTCACCATTCATTTCAAACAAGCTCAAGGACATTTCTTAACGATTGTTGCGTTGGATTTCGTTTATGGGATTATCCTTTAATTTACATTCAAACCAAAGATGGGAAACTCCATCACCAACCAAACAATGTCTCGTTCAACGAAAGTCTGAGACCATACATGAACACTGTAAATAAAAGTTCGGTGGTGAACGACCAAACCACGGAATTAAATTCGGAGCAGAAATTAAGGTTTGACTCGGGCAAATCCTGCGTTTTCAAAATGACAAGGGAGAATCTATCGCGGCATTTAGCTACAAGCCCCCTTTATGTATTTTTATTTGTATTGAGCTTAACAAATGGCGACCAAGTCAAACCCAATCTTATAGGCAGCTTGACTGTGCCCATAGCAGAGTTGGACCTTCCGGGGATACCAGTAAACAGTAGTGGAAGAGACCTACCGAAGCGAATGTTGAGTGGTACATATAATCTTCACGATGATAGAGGGATGATAGTAGGTCTTATTGATGTTGACGTAAGACTTCGAATGATGCCACACTCAAAATTATCGGAATTCGATAACCACCTGAGCTCATCAGGTAGAATGCTACAACACTCCAGTCAATACAATGGAACTCTTAATTCCTCGCTTATTAGCGGCAGCACCATGTCTCATTCTGGATCAACTTCATTCTCATTAAAGCGACCAATGACGACCGGAGACAATCACAATATGGCACACAGCTACGCTGATCTGTCATCTAACCATGATGTTCAGAGAACATCAATAATGCATCCTAACAGAACGACGAGCTCACCAGTATACACGGGAACTGTAACTGTCCCACCCACACTTGTCTTGGACCAGAATGTGACGAATATATATAATGGTATGGGAGTTGCTAACGCCTCAATGAACGGTCATATGGTGGAGCTTAATGACATGGTAGTGAAATACAAAGAACACCAAAAACATACTTTGAACATGAAAGTAATGTTACATGAAGCTGTAGCTCAAATGACTGAGCACTTGTCTAGTATAGCGCTACACTTGAACGAGCAGGAAGATGAAGTTGAAGGGTTTAATTTTAATTATACCTACCAACCTGGAGGGTTGAGTAGATCTGCTGAGCGGACACAAGATTTTGAAGAATCATATAGACCAAATAGAACAACAACAACAAAAAAAACAAAAAAAAGATCTTCTTCCACTACTCGCTCAACTAATAACTCATACAATAAAGTAAATACTAGCGTAAGGAGTAGATACATGGATATTCCCTCGTTCAATTTACATTCCTCCAACAGACCATCCACGTCTTCAACTTTTGCTAGAATGTCATTATCTGGCTCAAATCGAGTACAATATAACAATAACACGACGAGCTATAACAACAGCCACTTGACCCAATCAAAAAGAATTATCAGACCATCTTCAGCCACTTCTGTGAGGTCATCAGTTCAAAAGACATCAACACCAAGATCAAGCTCTAACACTCCGAAGTCACCCTCAAGATACGACAATGTTAATTTTGAATACTCTGACGATCAACATAATCGATATCACACCCAACAAAACTACCCTCAAAATAATCAGAGACAACACAGTCACAATTCAACACAATATTCTCCTATTAACCAAAACGAATATAATCAACACCAAAACAATACAAAGCAGCAGTACAATAATCAACCAGATTACAATAACCAACAACACTCACAAATGCAAAATAGAATGAGTAGGAATGGTTCCGATACTTCGAGATCTGTGACGCCACCTCAATTTCATGAGACCACAGACCACAGTCAAAATGTGGTCAAAGCCAGACCAATTACCCTACAAGCACCACCTAATATCAAACGAGGCGTATCACCACCACCTGAGCCTATAACCATACCCCCTGTGTCGATCAATAAAGATATAATAAATATGAGGGATACAAACACTAGATACAAAGAAATGATGTTCACTCCAGCTATGGTGACTGGAGGTGGTCTTGGCTTAGATTCACCAAAGGTTGACCAAATGCAGCGCGATCCCTTGTTGGCCAAAAAAATATTATTAGAACAGCAACAACAGGTTCAATCCAGCAAACGTCGTGACGAAAATCTACACCATGAGGCGGAAGTTCAGTTTCTAAAATCCGATAATCAAGACTCTCCGGTGACCCATGTAGACTCTCCTAGTGTGGGTGTGAACCATATGATTACTCCTATGACACCAGCTATTGGTAATTCGCCATTCAGCAGAGTAACAATTGATGTAGTAAGCCCAGAAGCTGACAAAAGGCCACCTTTTATGGTCGACTCCCCAAACATTGTAATTACAAGTGCTAGCACCAATATACCAAGTCAAAAGAGTGTGACTAGTGAACTTCTCAAAGCGGGTGAAGAAGATGTAGATACGTTTACAGATGATTTTGAATCAGATTCTGGTGGAGAGGAAGAAGCTTTCGAGGATTTTGAGGATAATCCAGATTTTAAAGTGGAGGTGAGACAATTTCAACAGGATGAACGAATATAGCAAATCTAGTTGAGTTTAAAATTGATTATCGGCTTACATTATAATGAAATAAAAATATTAAACAATTCTCAAGTATGTATCACTAAGCAATAAACTTGTTCATTTCAACTTCTTCTCACACCCCTATCCTCTTGTACTCTACATATGAATCCTATTGTTAACTTCTTGCTGCGTTTGTGTGGCCAAATTTTATCGTTACATGAACTACTTCAACACTAGTTTGAAGGTGATTCAATTTTTTTTACAAAGTGTGCTCAATAAACAAAATGAACGAAGAGAACAAAAACACCTACACGCTGAAACCAGAGGAAGAACTAAGGTTTGAAGTGGACTTTGGAAGATCCGAAAATGATTCGGTGAAGATGATTCTTACTCAAGGGACCGCAGAAATATTTGGAACAGAAATCAGTCAAATGAAGCCCTACATCTTTCCAGGTGGATCAAAGCTTGCGATTTACACATTCTCCGGTTGTACTCTAGAAATGACAGGAGTCACGACTAATGCTTACGTTGCCAGCGAGGCACCAATGAGCGCTTACTATGATATTAGCGAACAATTAGAAAAAGAAAGGTATGTCGTTTAATCTAGTCTCTTAACAATGTTCAGAGAACAAGTAAATCTACAAAATCCAAACTCCTGCGGACCAAGGGTACTAATTTGTGGTGCGGCGGACACTGGAAAATCCTCCCTATCCAAAATTTTAATCAACTACGCCACCAGACTTAAAAGCAGCGTACTTTTCGCCGATCTAGATGTTGGACAAGGTGAAATATCCATTCCAGGTACATTGTCAATAGCCACCGTAAACACTCCAATAGACATTATGGAAGGTTTCAGCTTGTGTTCTCCTCTAACTTACTTTTTCGGCTACAACAGTCCTGACAAGAACATTCCACACTACAAAATGATCGTGGAGCGCGTTGCAGAAATGTTAGAAGTCAAGACCAAGCATAATCCAGAGTTCCGTCGTGGTGGTTACATTGTCAACACTTGTGGATGGATAGAAGGTGCTGGTTATCAATTGTTGACTTCCATCATACAAACACTCAAGATCAGTCACGTGCTAGTGATGGGCGACGACAGACTCACCAATAATCTAAAAAGAGATCTACAGCCGACAGGACAAGAAAACTCCAACATTACCATCACGAGATTACAAAAATCAGGAGGAGTGGTAAATCGAAGCACGAACTTTAGAAGACTTTCGAGAATGCAAAAGATTAGAGAGTACTTTAATGGAACGGCCACTAAATTATCTTATCACTCCATTAGGTTAAAGTTCGACGAGGTGCAAGTCTTCAGAGTGGGAAACAACATTCAAGCACCAGCGGGAGCACTTCCCATCGGAGAACAAAGTAATTTCGATCCCACGCAGCCACGTGAGATTCCCATCGTTGCTACATTGAACAGTAAGATTTTGGCAGTGTCACACGCCAATGTAGAGTCGGAGATTCCCGTCAAGAATGTTGCAGGATTTGTTCACGTGACTGGAGTCGATATGGACAAGAGAGAGATTACGGTGAGCGCTCCATCGCCTGGTAAAATACCAAAAAAGTTTTTGATTCTTGCAAGTTTGGAGTGGTTGGAAGACTAGAATAAATGATTATATTTATAATTTACATGTCGCAACACATTGCTCAGTCCATCCGAGTATGATAAAGTACTTGGAGATCTTAATTTATCAGAAATGAAAGACGCAGATAACCAAATGGATTGATTTATTAAACAGTAAGCCTTCAATACGTATAAAAGCAAGGGAACGTCGCGACTAGTCTTGAGGCATTAATAGCCATATAATGAATTGCAGTGCTGTAAAGAAAGATGGCATACTTGGATAGAGATTTTGAATGAGACAATAGCCAGATAACGAGTTGCAGGCTTGTAGGGAAAGATAATACAACTAACACATCTAACGCTAATCCAATTGCTACAACGTTAGACAAGTTGTTATAATGGTCAGGTGCAAGAAGGAAGAAGATATAAAAACTGTGTTCTCCTTCGTAATTTGAGCATTAATATCCGTACCGTTATCGCAAAAATGTACAAAAGTAGTATGGTGTCACATCAAAGTGATGACAAAATCGTAGGTTGGACCAATACCAGTATCGGGATGTTACAAATGGGTCAATATGAATACCTGCGCTGAAATCAAATGTCATTGTTCCGTTGGAATCTTGTACTTTTATCGATAAATTGTCAAACATCTTTGTTATTAATACAATAGCCGGGCTTCCCGTTCGTTCGTAAACACTGGGAAAAATAACACGCCTAGTTATGAAGTTTTTATTGACTGTCCTTGTATCCTTTGTACTAGTTATTCATGCATACGCACTTGTTGTGGAGCCATTTGATACAACTACGAATGCATGGACACCTCCATTAGTTTTAAGAATTACTAATGAAAGATATATGACCCCTCCGTACTCGGCATTTTGGACGGATACTGTGAATAAAGGTCTTGTTCAACTCACAGATTTTTATCATGATTGGTCTAATGTGTCCAACTTCGAGTTTTATATGTACAGCGAAAACGCAACCAACGCTTACTTTCATGTCTGCTTAACCTCAGAAAATAATGAGACCGATGGGTGGGATTATTACTACGCGAAGTTTCCGATCAATTGGCAGGGTTTTTGGAAGAAGCTTTCCTTCAATCTTTTTAGTGATTTTACTCCTCAAAGAAAACCAATTGGTTTGAAACAGATCGACAACATCAAGTTATACACCACCTGGACTAATTTCCCAGCAAGTCCTTACACAAGAATCTACCTCGATCAATTTGAGACCACAACCAACGCATTTTTCGAAGCATCCTCTTCAACCGACGTCGTGGCTTATCTTCCAAAGTACGATGGATATACGATTTCACTTCCATTCACTTTTAATAATACCGCAACCAAAACGTTGACATTTAACACACAAATTCAATCGGAAACAACTTTACCTGAATACATCTCATGTGCCAACATCACAGGATCCGTTCAGGCAGGTACAGCGAAAACGATATACGTCCAGTTTACTTTCAAGAACAACACTATGAACCCATCCGTTTCGAACTTTTTACGTTTGAGTATTTTCTACAGCACAACCCACTTGGATGTGTCTTACAATATAAATTTAGTCGACTACACACCAAACACAAGGACACATCCATATATTTATGCAACGGCATCCGACATCCAACGAATAAGACAATCAACAGATCCAAACCAAGTGAGCGCAAGATCTTCAAGATTGTCAAATGCACAAACAGTAACGGGTGGTTACGACATGCAAGTTCCGCTACAAAAAGGAGGCTACACGTTGGCATTTATATGCGATAATGGTTCCCCGCTTTCATTCAATGCATCATCTCCTTGGTTATACTATTGCAGATCCATGAACACCTACTATGACGGAACTACGGACCCAACGAGAAGAGCCTCTTGGGTATCCAGTAAGCATTCGGACATTGCTGATGGTTTATTAGATGTATCCTATGCCTATTTGATGGATCCAATTACTTATCAATTCCTACTCAACTTTTATTCGCGATATCTTATTGACCTATGCCAATCTATACCCCACCCTCGACATTGTAGACATCAACGGAGTGCTGAACGGCAAGAGCGGCGGTCGATTATTTGTTCAATCTCTTGACGAAGCAACTTGGGGATTGGACATGGTGTTCGCATATGACGCCATCTACGAAACATTAACCGGTGCTCAACGTGCTCACATTGAATGGAATCTATACAGGAATCAAGCAAGAACCGTTTTGAGAAACAACGCAACCACTTCCAATTGGCAATCATATCACAACGCCCATCTCGTGGCTGTTGGTGCCTTGCTGAATGACGAATCTCTAATCGCCACAGCAATAGACAGTCCAGGATCGGGTACCAAATTCCACATTCAAAATTGCATGTTGGATGATGGGTTCTGGTTTGAAGCATCCAATTGCTTATCATTACTATACTCTACAATCACTCATTTATATTTCTGAAGTATACCTTCAACTTTAAAAATATTTCTCTTTATCAAATGAAATTTCCACTGTCCAGTGGTGCCGCAGGTTTCAAATCATTGGAAGATATGTTTAAATTACTATTGTTGTATGCTAAACCTGATTTCGCTGACCCATCCATCAATGATAGCGTTGCCACTCCTTTGATAACGGCAGGTGATTTGTATGAGATTGCCAAAGTACGTTATGGCGATAAGGTCATGTATGATTGGGCACTGAGCAACATGCAGAGAGGTGGATCCATGATCACCACCTCATTCTCAGCATTTCAACGCAACATTTCGTTATCTGCCGTTGCAAATTATTCGACTGGCATTAGCTTTAGTTCGACTGGTGTTGGTGTCAGCATATTGAAGAACTCCAATCAAGATTATGTTTTGCAGAAATATGGTTTGCATGGAGGAGCGCATGGTCATTATGACAAGTTGAATTTGATCATTCATTCTAGAGGTGTTTATGTGTTACAGGACATGGCTAGTAAAGCATATACTCTGCCTATTCATCAGGATTATTACAAGGGAACATTATCTCACAACGCTGTGATGATCAATGGTTACAGGCAGTTAGAATCCAATGGTCTTTTGGAGTACTTTGCTGATGATGTGAGCGTCTCTACTTCTGGATTCATTTATAATACCACTAGTGCTAGGCGTCTCACTGTTATCTTACCTAGTCTCTCAAATACACCACACTCTCTATTCTATGATGTATTGTTCCCCTATGATTCAACATCTACCTCCACGCCATCAATCTACAACATGAGTTACATTCTTCACTCACAAGGTGTTCACACTAATGACAATAACATGTCCAAGACGACAACACGCTATGACGTGAGCGATGACGTTGCACAGAACATGTTGGGCGTAAATGTTGCCAAAGAGTGGTCATACTTGTCAAAGTTCACCCGATATGTTGCTTCGTCAAATAGCACTGATTTGTCCTATTCGTGGGCCAACGATACTTCATCGCAAAGCATCGTCAATGACGAATTCACCATTGCCCAATGGACAGGTTTATCCAGTGCTACTTTGAATGGAGAGAGAATAGGATTGTGGAAAGACCAAATCAATACTCCTCAAATCGTATGGACCACATTCCCCAGTGATCTATCAAACATGAGCACCTTGACATTCCGCATGACTAATAACATCAAGAACGACGCTAACATGATCCTTGTGTTGAACTCTGATAATCTAAACATAACAGGACTTGATTACTACTATTACAAATTCAACTTGAATTGGGTGGGCACAAGAGATTTTAGTGTACCAAAGAGTTCCTTCTCTATTAGTAGAAGTCCAAATGGTTGGCATGCAATCGACAGTTGTAGATTCAACGCTGTTTGGAACGGACCTGCACTCGCCAACTCTAGTTTGTATCTACATTCATTCCAATTCTTGGACGATGATGGTGCTGTTGTTTATAGGTCCAAACAACGTTTATCTGTAGTCAGCACTCAATATGATTCTAATGATAACTTGATTGATTTGTTCGTTGCCACTGGTCCACTACCTCCTCCACAGAGCTTCGATGCTGTTACTATTGAGAGAAGAGCGATGACTGGCAATCCAACAATTGGTTCTTTTAGGCCCTATGTTCATACTTTGGGTATGTTTAATGATATCAACCAGAACAATTCTGTTTCGAGCGTTTATACCACCACTGGTTGTGTACACGGTGATGTCTTGTTGAATTCATTGTCATCTATGGATGATGTTGCCAATTCTTCCAATTGTAATGCATCGACCACAAGTAAGGTGAGGGTAACTTCTCGCGTGGTGACCAATCTATATGGCACATATGTCGTTCGATCCTACTTTAATAAACGTCATCCCTATCGATACGAAGGTATGTTGATCAGCAACAAACAATTATCCATCATGAACATTTATGGTTTGATGAACGGTCGTGTTTGTTACGATGTGAATGTATCTAGCATTTGCTGTTCGTCATCCAACACGACACAAGTATCTGTTCGCATCAATGTGGATGATTTAAGGTATGCCATTAGTCCATCGCAGGTCAACATCACCAATGTATTTGTACCAACCGATGACAACATTAATGATATGGTGTTTGAAAATAGGATACCCATCGACAGTGTTGGTAATTTGTTTGACACCATGCTTGGAAGTGTCTACGTCAATAACGTGTTGATTTTGAGTAGACTATCCGTTCGTCATAGTGGATCGCATGTGATACTAGCGTATACCATTCCAAGCATGATGCTTGTTAAAGACAACACTTGTACGGTCAAATCAACATTGTCATACTTGACACCCACTACCACTCCAACTCCAACGCCTACACCTGCTAAAGTAATACAACCCTATCCAAAGGGCATCATATTACAAGTTGATGTGACAAATGTACCCAATTGGTCCACCAATCAAACGCTAATTGCCAATCAA
>JAOPGA020000933.1:0-18614 GCA_026419775.2 Acrasis kona
AGAGCGTACGCGCGTGTACACTTTCTTGTATTGTTTGGGAACTGTGCTGCCAGGTCATTTATAAGTCGAAGTACATCACCCCGCCCGATGTTTTCTTCGCAGGAAACAGACAAGCCGTTACAAGTTAGGCTCCGTAAGACGATCAGGCCGCGTTAACCGAAAGGTTAGCACACAATATGCTTCCGGACATGTGGCCGCAACGGTTGCAGAGCGTATATTTTATACACTTTCTTGTATGGTTTGTCCCAAGACATCCAAGATCCATCCAATGTTTCCTTTTCAAGTCGTTACAAGTTAGGCTCCGTAAGGCGATCAGGCCGCGCTAACCGAAAGGTTAGCACACAACATGCTTCCGGACATGTGGCCGTAACAATTGCAGAGCGTACGCGCGTGTACACTTTCTTGTACGATTTGACCAAGACCCCAAGAGCCATCAGGTGTTTTCTCCTCAGGAAACAGACAGGGTATTGCGAGTAAGGCTCCGTAAGGCGATCAGGCCGCGTTAACCGAAAGGTTAGCACACAATATGCTTCCGGACATGTGGCCGTAACGATTGCAGGGCGTATACGCGTGTACACTTTCTTGCATGCTTTGTTTGGGAACTGTGAAGTGACATCTCTGCCCGGACACCCAGAAGTCCAGAGACAAAGTCCAGATTCGAATGCCAGTCGAGGTACGCCGAGTGCACACTGTTTAAACCAGAGGTCAGGTAGTCTACTCATCCATAATTGCTGTTGCGTCTCCGCTCTCTTTCGTGTACTTGCTTTGCTGCCGAGTATCACAAGTGCTCCTCACTTCTTCTCTGTCATTCCTCTTTTGATAGATTACAAATCCTTTCGGCCAACTATGACACAACACTTAAAGCCTCTAGGAGTGTGCATACGTCAAACACATTTGCGCGGCTAGAATAATGCTTGTGTGCATCGAGCAGAGTAGTAAGTAGTAATACAAGTGCTTCGGCTAACTCATTAGATTTATACAGAATACTTCCGAGCAAGTCAGTTCTTTACCGCCAGCATGCACACAATTAAAGAAAATGTCAAGTATAAATAAGAAGTAAACGTGGCGTTCAAAAACAACAAGTGCAGAGAGAACACTACAAGTGGACGAGTGAATCAATCAAGAATCCAAATTAAAAATTCAGTTGCACTAAACACTTGCCGACTAAAGTGCACCAATCGTGTCTAAGTGAAGATGCCATACAAACTTGATCCAATGTATGATAATCCAAGACAAGCAATTCTTACATCACATATTCGAACGCCGTCAGTAAATTCGTACCAACGCCGATAGTCGCCAAACATATTCAATTGAATCACAAACCGACGATACTGCCACAAAAAGTAGAGGGAGACACCATTGACTGATTGTGAACGGAAATCAAATCAGCAGAGTTGTTGAGACTACACGAAGAGAGTGGACACAGGTGCAATCACGGCGCTAATCAGTACTCAATACGCAATCAAGCACCCGTAGAGAATCTAACCGAACTGAATTGAAATACAATTCTTCACATTAATCTACAGTTAACAGAATCAACCGCTAACATCCGAACAAAATGACAAGCCCAAATCGAAACCAAACAATTGTACACAACGGAAGCTACGAAGGATTCGAACGCAAGAAGGTCCACACGAAAGCAAATCAGTGCCAAATAGCTCTTGGACGAGAAGGCTGATTCGAGGTGACCAACAATATAGATTTACATTGTGCTTGATTAAGAATAGCCACGCGTGAAGATTTCAAGAATTAGAGAAGGACACACATCGTTGATAAGACACAATTCCTATTCTCTCGTATCGATCAGCAGTCAAATTCGTACAAGCATGCGTTGAAGCGCCACTAGTCAGCTTTCAACACGCGCCAAACAGCAGCTCGTCGGCAGACCTGATGAGAAATGAATCAACATCATTTCAGATTACGCGACGAGGAAGTCATTAAATCTCAAGATTGAAGGATTGATGAATTACCATCTGATTGGTTCGTTTATGAATGAAGAATCAGTTTCACGATGAGACGAATTTCTACAAGTAGAAGATGACATCAAGAGGCCAATGAACACACAGCAACGTCACCAACATGTATTTAGTTGAACATGCAACAACGTTCCATCCTTGATCAACACAAGCAGTGCAGCCGCGCTTGGGACATGATGATTCAAGGACAATCAGATTAGCCTCAAACATACTATCGGGATACTCGATCGCAATCAGCAAATCAGATCCAACCCTCTGTTATTGATCACTTGTTCAATTCGCATCTAGATCGCATGTAAATTGTGACTCACGAATCGGTTAGAGCACGGTGATGCCTATTGGTTAACCAAGGACGCGAAATGCATTCGAATCAGCATTGTCGCGTTCATCTGTACCACATAAGGGGAGAATTGCGAAATGAAACGTGACGAAATTGAGAATGATCCAAGAGTTGTGGAATAAGTAAGATTGGAGCAACGTTATTCAACACATTTAAAGTTGTCAATGAATATACACATGCCATCACTGTTTCTATAAAATTAGAACAGGCCATCAAACCTAATTACGATCCGAACCACGACACAATGATTACACGAGAGCAATCTAATTTTGAAAATTGAGATTTTTGAATCGTCGTCGGATTGAATTGTCACCGCAGAACAATCATATTGAGACAATTACAAGATTTATTTGATTCGAAAATTACAATTCTTTCGGTGGTCAAAGACGAGTAACAATCTTAAACTCACAACCGTTTATTATCCACTACGAGATGCATTTCCAACTAATGTTCGAATCAACATTTACAACATTTGACTTTATCCAATCTAGAGGCTTCTGGAAGGCACCAGGCGCATCCAAGAAGATTTACAAAATAGTCAATCATGGACTCTTGTTGAAACCAAAGAATTAGGTATACAGAGACAAGGGTATTAATGTTCCATTGAGTACCAGCTACGTTGGCTACAAGATCAAATATTCTTTACAACAAATTTGATGCTTACTGGTCGCTCTCTGCTGCATAACGTTCGATTCACATCTCAATCACTTTCGAATTATAATATCACAAAGCAATTAGAGCATGGCATCAAGTTAACGAAGCACACGAAATGCATTCAAATCAGTGCGAGAGGATGAATTCAAACTGAATCGAAATGCAATCAACATCATCACATTCATCTCTCACCACCGTGCCTATAAGATTCATAACAAGTCATCATCGAATGATGACACAACCAATGACAACCCCAAGACTGGCATCAGAGTTGATCGGCCCTCGTCTGGGAAATTGAGATTTTTAAATCAATGGTCGGATTGGATTGTGGAATAATTTACCGCGAAAAAGCGATCGTTATGAGCAATAAAGACTCGTGCAAGTGGGAAACACCATCAAGAGGGATATATGCTCATTGCAAAGAAGGACACAATACATCACCAATGTTTTATAAAAACAAGATGTCATCAGCCGAAGTAAATTGGAACACAGTTCGTCACGTTAATCGTTCGCTCAGCACATCAAACAGCAACTCGCAGAAGCATCAACTGGATGGACTCGATCAACATTCGTTCACATGCAACAGAATCTACCAGAGCATCGAAAGATTTAAAATGTGACAAATGAATAGACGCCATTTTCAAATTCGAATCATACAAATCAGCACTCTTGTTTAGGAGACAAACATGAGAGATGGTATCGCCGCAAGGAAGAATAACACCATCTTCATCAGCTACTATATATCAACACTTTTCGACGAGCAACAGCGTGATCTACGTCACCGGTCACCACCATCACATTACAAGATGTATGATTTGGAATCATGATTGTTGAAGATTAAATCGCAATCAGTATGCTGTGCACACATGTCCTCGATGAACCATCAAATCAACAACAGTGGGCACATTGTGATTCGCGAAATTCATAATCACACACTACAAAATCCATTTGACATTTTAAACTTATGGTTCTTTCGGTAATTAAAAACGAGTAACACAACCATTCGTCGCCAGCAAACAATCATTCCTATCGATGTTAATTGGCACATCTGATCAACATTTCACAATCATGATCCATACGATTTTTTCGAACAAATTATAAATGTCGAATCATCAACGTGTACAAATGGTATTATGTTGTAAAGCATACTGACGTATTTTTTCAACCAATCAGGATTATGTCTAGGGTGATGAAATGAAGATTTTATACGATTAAATTTATTTTCTTTGAAACACACACAAGTGTTGTATTCGCACTAGTCAGTTTTACTAAAGGCTAGGGAAAGAACTTTCCTGCCAGGTGGTGCGATCACCTCATTGGAACAAGTAACCATGTCGGTTCTTAACGCGACAGTTGAGAAATACGGTATCGTTAAACCAAAAAAGATCATGTTAAAACCGGAACTGGGGCCCGTAGTGGAGGATCTTCCAGATTCGGTTGTCCTTCAGGATAAAGAGGTAGCGAAGAATCTTTTTGCGACCCCAAAGAGGCAAAGGGAATCTGGGGACTGGATGCGGTTGAGTTGGGTAACAAAGGGAAGAAGCATGAGGACATTGAGGCGGAGAAAGAGATGGTCGATGACATGTTCTCGTCCATCAACATGTCAAGGCATGAAACGGGAAATGAGTTGAGCGCAGTGGCTACAATGGGTGCCATGCTTCCGATTCAGAACACTCAACCAGTGATGACGGGGCAGCAAGGTAGAGCGCCTTTTACGGGCTCGTGTAGACTGTGGAAAACAGGGCCACAAGGCCTTCTTGTGTCCGGATATATTCCTTTTTTACAACAACATTAACAGCAACAAGGTCAACAATTCAACTTGTTTGACAACAACAACAACAACTTTAACAACAATGTCGGACGTCAGGTCTGACTATCAAGAGTCAGTTTTATCATCTGTGCCATCACCATTTTCATTTGCGTCGCGTTCCATTCCAGCAGCTCCTCTGGAGGCGACTTGCGCAGCGATTTAAAGTCCATCAGCTGTGGCTTTACTTTTAGCAGCTACGGGTTCGATTGCAAGACATGCGGCAGCGTGGAGGGAGATTGGGACTGTAGGTCGCGTGTGGAGTGGGGCCAAGGTATTGTGATACCGGTGGCAACACAACAAAGAATTGGACATGTGGCAAGAGGAATTGTGGAGAAGGCCAAAGCTACTTGGGTGTCGTCTTTATTCAAGACGTATGCTGCGCCTGGTGTCATAGAGCCTTGTAATTCACCATGGGCGGCTCATCCTTTGTGTCCAAAAGTCCGGTCCAAAATTATTCCGTTTGGTGGCAGATCTGAGGCCGTTGAACAAATTCATAGACATGTCACCATTTCGTTTTAAGTTGGAGGGTATCCCATTCATGTTGGACCTAGTCAGGATGGTCGGGAGGGGGCATATATGCTCAGCCTGGATCTGAGCAATGGTTGTTTGCATTTACGAGCAATCTCGGCGTCTGCTTGCGTTTTTATTCAATAACAAGTGGTGGCAGCATGACCGTTTATATTTAACGATATAACAATTTGTAATTTCATAATTGACAATTCAACAATTGTGTTCACAAAATATTTCTAAATGTGCTCGCATATAGGTAAGTCATCGTCAACTTTATTTTCTCATTCGTAATTACATCACATTAGTCACCACCAACACTTTTAATGCAAGTCAAATTCAATCCTTCCAATATGCCCAATAGATCACTTGTTGTCATATGAAAATTAAAAAAGTATCATCCCTCCTCGTCATCGATACCCCCACATCTGATGATATCAATTCCCTGCAACGTTGTCAATCTCCACTCACTACGGAGTTGCCATTCAGCGCCATCCGAGAAATCCCCACCCCACCCACACAACCACCACACTTCACGTGGTTGTCACATCATCCCATAATCGATCGACCACCACATGTACGACTATTATTCAGTCATTACAAAAAGTCTGCACCACTACCTGTTCGTTACATCACACCCACACATCAACGTATGATCACCACCACATGTAGCCAATAATCAGCATAACGTCAAGAATATGTCCTCTTGTATCGACGCAATCAAACATCACCATACTCCCATATAATTACTCTGTGATGTCGACGGCACAATCGATAGCACCAAACCACAATTCCCACAACACTGTAAATCTACGCACTTGAGAATTGATCCGGAATTGTCATTCAGTGCATAATCCTTAAAGAAATCCCCGCCTCCTCACCTTGGTATAACGTCACCCCATGATGAACCATCCAACTACTATATCCACACCACCCGGTCATCACACATCAATCATCGATGGATCACTGTATACCTACACTTGATACATGTGTTCCTCGTTATTGTCAAAGTCAATCATATCAAGAAGCCGATTTCTGTAACATGATGTCATCAACAGAATCACTTGCATCAAATTATAATTCCCCACAACACTGTCAATCTCTACACACTACGGAATTGGCACTGTCAATAAATCCCCCACCCCATCCCACCCCACCACATGCATGACCACCATACACTCACGTTGCATGCTCACCCACTACTATACCCACCCCAAGAAATTCTCAAACCAACGCACCTTCACGTGGTATAACCTATCACTTCATGATCACTACCCATACCACTTGGTCATCATAAACCTACACACGCGTTTGATACGATGTCCCACGATCACATGTATGACCATTGTACAGTCGCTCCACCCACTGTCACTGCTGCCTAGTCGAGGCATGACGCACACCTCAACACATGACCACCACTACATGGATGACTATTACGCCATCACATTCATCTGATCACCCATACCACACATATCACCACGTATCTATTCCACTTGCTGTTCATTTTTCATCGTGTATAAAGATGGGCTGATGTACTCTGGTGCATTAAATGTCCACGAAGACTTTTGAGCCACCCTTTACACTTTTGCTCGGGTACAAACAAGAAGCCAACTAGACAACAAGTACAAGTGCATCAACTTCAAAAATAATGGACAGATGACAGACAAAACATCTTTTGATCCCTCAAGCTAAGAAAATTCAATAAATCCTGACCTAAAGAATAATAATTAGGAAAGGGCCTTATTGGGCTTCCCGTGATTTTGAAAGTAGTACTTTTTTCATCTATGTTGCATTGATTTTAAGCCCAAAACATAGCAAAAAAGTAGTGCATTTTGCTATGAAAAATAGCAATATTCAACCTTTTTTGAACGTGCAATTCCATTTTCACATACATTTTTCCAGACCTTTGTGTTTGATTCTAACAAAGTAAGAAAAGTAGGTATGTTTTTCGTAAAAAACAGCTATTAAAAACAGTATGCGGAAAGGAAAAAAAGAAGTAAAGACAAGGTGTTTTTGATGACAGCAAATAGTACAAAAATTAGATGTGTGTATAATAAAAAGTAGCAAATTAAATAGAATGATGTTTTATTAAAAGGCACAACTCTTGTTCAAGCTTGTTAGGCGTCGGTTCTAATTCCTTAAAGGATGGCATCCTGAATACTACTTGCTTCATACTCTACCTGCTTCAAGCCGATGATTGATTTTAATGTCTTGAAATAGGTAGAGTATGTATTATATGTTGATTGTATCGTAGTTTGAGAATGGGTTGTATCACGTAGGTCAAGAATGCGGTTACTGCTCCGAATGAATGTCGGTTATGAAATGTGTAACTTTCCATTGACTTTGTTCGTTTTCGTCCTTGTCGGCGAGGAGGATTGATTGTTGTACTCTTGTGAAACCTAATTCGGATCTAAACCAGTTAGGGTGCTTTGGTATAATATTACTTACTCCTCTATTCCCTGCACACTCTAGTACAGATTAAATCGCATGGCCATTCCTTAATTGTGGCTACCATAATGTTTCAATGTTCCGATCGAGTCGTGTTGTTGCAGTTGGTTAGTGGAATTGTAAAACTATCAAAGAAAGAACGGTTAGGAGGAGAGGGTGATTGACAACAAGTGAAGCAAAGATGAGTTGTTAAAAAGATAAATGTAAAGTCGGGGCAACGACAACGAAAATGTCTCCTGTGATTTGAACATTGCATGATGCGTAAGCGAAGTTGAAAGCGCTTGCTCAGATACTGACTAAATTTGTTAAAAAAGGATACCAAAATGACATACTTTAAAGTTGGAGGGATTACATGGTCATGTCATTGTTTGGTCCAATCAAAGGGATGGCAATCACTTCGTTACCCGAATTCACTGCAATACACAACTTAATGATTGCATTATATGAAATGTTTTCAAGCGTTTGCGGATCTTCTCTTTCTCTATTAATAAAAAAGCTGACCACTGTAGTGAGTTCTTTCGTAACAGTGTTGGTAAAGAACCGCTGGATCTCAACAAATTGTTTTCCTCTTGAAGTATTGGCAAGAATGGTGTGGCTATTGTATTTCTTCTTGAAATCGTGCACAGCAGTGGTGTAAAAAGTTCCTTTGATAAACGCTTTTTTGTACTCAATCTTTGTATCTGTGGCTGCTATTCTTCCAATTCCATATATCTGGTCTTTTATCTCCTCCATCTGAGTTCTCTTATACCAACAAGGACTTTTCAACTTTCCAAGGAAGCGCTGTGTCTCTAGATCGGGTATTTGCTTTTGGATATGTGTGACATTACGGTAACGAGTTAGTACACGAGCCGTGCTTTGAAGTACCTGGTTTGTTCCTGTAATGCATTTTACAAGGGTACCATTAAAATCCTCCCAAGGAAAGCAAGAGGAAGTCCAAATTGGTCCAAACTTCTCTACACAACCTCTCAAATGTCAAAGCCGGTCCATTCACAAAGCGAAGGGTAAATTGACAAAACCTCCCACCGTTTCTTTTTACTGCATCAAATAATGAAAATCCATCCTCAATGTTTGTTCGGGAAGCTGATGTTTCAAGGATTAGGTGCTTAATGTTTGAACCGATTGAACTATTTTCGAACATGTCAATGTAGCACAAAATGTTGTCGAATAGATGAGTTCCACATACTACAAGAGTGACCTCTGCAAATGTCATTAGGAACGCAAGCAGCAATGTATCTGGGCATTGAATGTTGTTGGACAACTGCTCCATTCTGGAAAGTTCGATGACCGCGCTCATGTTGCTCTTACCAAAATAGAGGTGGCTTTTGTTCAACTTGCGAGTCTGAATGGCCTCCATCATACTCYCTGGAGTAATGTTATACTGGTTAATGCAGATGTACGCAACAACAACTCCTCATGGCTGCGGCCTGATGTGAAAATCACCGGTCCATACTCGTCCATTAATGTTTCACGCCATAAATGTCCTCCCATTATCAGGCTATCATGATTGATGTTTGTAATGTCAAACGTATGCTTTGGCACGCTGACATGATCCTCATCTTCCGACTCTTCACTCATCTCACTGTCGTGTGAGCATTCTTGACTGTAGTCCGACTCTTCATCACTGCTGTATTCAAGGCTGCTCATTGTTTGAGAATTTTATTGAAGTCTCATTCTATGTCCATTCCTACTTTTACGCTTTCATTTTGCTATTTCCATAGTTCATTTTTCTTTTCGTTCTTATCTATGTTTTTTGCTATGGGATTGGACGTTACAAATGAAATTTTTGCCATGTTCCAAGGTATTTTTCAAGGTTTAAAAAACTACTTTCATACTTTATTAAAATTACTGTTTTTCGTACCTTGAAAACAGGACATTTTACTGTTTTCATACTACTTTTGAAATCACGGGTTCAAAGTGTACTTTTATTTTTTGTTAACCAATTTAAAAATCAACATTAACGTAGTCTTCTATTCTTTCATGTCAACATCTTGTTCCAGCGTTATTATCTTCGTGGTGTTCTCCTATTCGGCACCAAGTTGATTATATTTCCCTCCATATCATTACGCTACTTTTATGCGAACACATACATAATTCAAGCATAGAACTCAAACAAGCTCTCATGTATGTCAAAAACACATTTATTACTTGCAACACAATTCGATCATATGCACCTAATTAATCTTGCCAGTAGCAACAACAAGCAAAGCACACGAAGCAATCCCAAAACGAACATGCACATTATAATGACCTGATATTCATCCTCATAGTCCAATTAACCACAAGACTAACAAACACTCGAAGATACAAACTCGTTAATTTTACCATCATGAAGGACACTTACACTAGTGAATCTTCGAAGGAACCAGGGACAATCAAACCATCAAATTGCCATCAATCACACATCATGTTGACATTCGTATGTTCACAATCAAACCATCAGCACAAATTGCCATCAATCACACATTTGACATCTGACAATGTAAGGGTAATCTGCACTCTACACCACTACCTTTTGCAAGTCTGCAATGGTGCGAGTACAGCCAAACACTACCAGAGCCAAACACAACAAGAGCAACCATACAGGATCACCCTAACCAAGGGAAGAACAGGTAAGCATAACAGTTCTTAGAGCTGATCAGACTCTATAACGTCAATGTTCGTATCGGAGTACTCTTCGTGCGAAGAGTGACAGAGCACGGTTTAGATACTTCTTACAATCGTATCCTCCATAAACAATGACTAGGATGTTGGGTCAACACACCTTGCCAACGCACCTTGTCCAAGGACCTGTTGAAGGGTCCAGGGACAGTCCAGGGATTCAATCAAGAGTCCAAGGACAATGTAATTAGGTGTTAGTAAAAAGAATAAGCTTACTGTCGCCCTACTCTACTCCTCTCTTCACTCTCCTTCTTCACTCTCCTGCCTCTCCTTATGTATTCTCATCCTTCTCTTGCTCTTGGGCCATCACAACATGTCACATCAACACCTCTTCGTACTCTCGTCTACCTACGACTTCACCTTGTAACCCTCATACAAATGCCTCCTATCCCACAATAATTAGACCCCCTCTAATCTAACTAGAATAATAGTAATGTCGGCCACCACACCAACACCCCCACCACCTGTGTCTTTAGAAACAAATGTACTCTGGACTAAAAGGTAACAGATCGTAAGAGGAAAGGATACTAAAAGTGTTGCTTGCTTTCTGTACGTGCTGTTGTGATCCTCTTGTTCTTGCTCTCTTGCTTTTTTTTTTCTAGGCTCTTGCTCTGCTGGTGGCGCTCTTCTTATCTTTTCTTTTCTTTTGCAACGTTCACTTTGGTTGATCGTGTCTAAATATATAAAGTTGATGTAGAACGGAAATAGTTGAATGACTGTAGTTTAGTTGATTGATAAATCTTCTTTTATTTTGTGCTCTTCTGCGTTTTGTGCTATTAACTTTATCAAAAATTTTGCATTTCAACTAAAAATGTTATTGTTGTTGCAGTTGAGTACTACTTACTTGTTTTCAAGCTCTCCTAATAGTGCATGATAGTGGCCACTAGATAATGAATTGTTCGAAAACTCCCTTTGTTTGCATGTGTGGTATGGTTTGACGTGTGAGTTGACGAATAAAATGGAATGACTTTGACGGAATAACCCATTACAATGGATAACCAACTAGAATTACTGTCATCATACACACATGCTTGTTTGGGTAAAAATCAAGCACAGAATAAATAAAATTATATTTATTGCCACTAGAATTAAATTACTCCCCTGGAATATATCTTGCTACTTCTCTAACGGTAACAGTTTGATCTTGATCGGAATTGGGATCGACATTAGAAATCTTTTTTTCTGTTAGGTTTATACTTTCAGCATACTGATTGACTAATAATTTGTTGCTTTTCAATTTGATATTTGATTGGTAGTTGGTGAGTTCATTTCCCTCTTTATGATTAATCTACCAAAGTTACAGGTCTGTTCGTGGTACATTCACACAGTACGATCGAAACCAATTCTTGAAACTCTCCATTTCATTGAATCGTAGAACAATGTGTTTTGATTGGAGTGAATTCACGACTCTATGATAGTACATTTCATCAGGCACAGCAAATTTCGTAGCGAACGAGTACCTTTTCCACCAAGAAGGTACATGATTACATCAAGCGACATGATGTGCATTGAGATCCACCTTGCCTTGAGGACGGTTTAGGCCAGGATATTTTTGAAAAATCCAATCTGCGTTAAACTTCCATCCGTAAAGATTTTTACATAGTCCGTCCAAATGTATTTGAGTCGTGCGTACTCTGTCATCTCTTTCAATTTAATGATCCTGGTCAAGGATCTCAATTGCGTCATAAATATTGGCTTCAATCTTGCTTGTATTGTGTTTTGGTTGAATTGGTCTTGATATGAACGGATAGAGTGATAAGATTACCTTACAACAACAAATATACAAATGTTGAACAATTTGATCACCTCTTCAAGCTGCTCACATTCGAATCCGAATGAACTCCCTACCAATAATATATAGTCACGCTCCCATTCGGACTCAACGCAGCTACAAGAGAATTTTCCAAGATTGTTGGGGAAGCTGTAAAGATTCTACGCAAAGAGGGGATCATGATATTCTTCTACCTAGACGATTTCCTAGTACTGGTCAGAAAGAAAGAGAAATGCAAAACGGCCACGGCTCGTTTCCTTACAGTCATGCAAGATCTGGGCTTCATCTTCGCTCCCTCGAAGAGCATCATGGAACCAACACAATTAGTGGAACATTTAGGGGTAGTTACAACCTTCAAGAGGGTTACAGCTTTGCCACTCCAAAGAAAGTACAGAACATCAGCGACATGATCAATCAAGCTATGAAGTACTCAAGAGCAAAGAAAACATTCGTCTCGAAGATGGTAGGGAAGATAAACTTTGCCGGTTACACAACACCATGGATCCGACCATATCTACACCGCATTCAATCACGACTGATGAAGAGAGTAGCAGCATGAGGAAACCGTTGGACGGGCAGCATGAACATCGATACACAAATCGAACAAGACCTAACGGTAATCCTAACCCTGCTTTCCACTCACAACTGCACGCCATTCGAGCTAGACACCCACTTCACTCCAGTGAGCATCGATGACACCACAACAGCTTATGGAGGTGTGTACCAAGACATAATTATAATGGGGAGATGGCCAACGGATCAAGAGGAACTCTCGATCAACACGTACGAACTGATAACATTTGAGAAGACCTTAGATTTAATAATCCAGAAGAAAATACCCTCCGACGTAATTCATCTCGATGTCTTCACAGACAATACGACCGCCAAATCATACATCCAAAAGGGCTATGGAGGAATCAAAGTTCAATTTGGAGTTTAGATGTAACGTCAGACGCGATTATAACAAGTATACTTTTTACTTCAGTATGAGCATGTTGAGTCTGTTTATAAATCTTCCTGCTTTAAATCGCTTCCAATCCTTGTTTACTATAAGTGTCTCTCTATAAACTCAGGAAATGAAGTCATCGCAGTGCCTCTCATTGGACCAAATAACGACATGACGATGTAGTGATTGCTCATACTTCGACGGTACGTAATTTAGTTTTTGTATTAATAACCAGTTTAAGTGGAACTAGAACTATCCAAGAATTTATCACAGCCTCAAGTAGTCCTCCTCCTCATTGGACACACCAAGGAAATCAGAAACAGACTTTAAACATTCCAAACACTCAGCTATCTACAAATGTCAGGATAGAGATCGTTCACCAACCCAATTGACTTTGACAACTTGCGCTCGCGTCGTTGAATTTAACTTCCGCAACAAACCAGATTTCTGGGGCTTAAAGGTAATAATGTCTTTAACATGCGTTTTATCAATTTTAGATGTATTATGTATACAAACATCTCAACACCATTAAGAGGAGGCAATTGACACTAAAGCATGCGAGGCCAGAGCAGATGGAGAAGTCAAATGACCTATAATAAGAATTTGATACATGACGTAACATAAGCGAACGTTGCAAATTCTCTAAAGCTTTGTAATCCTACCATTAATAATATTCATTCTTACTTGAGATTCATGAAAAGTCGGATACGATACTAGATTTTTCAATATTGCATGAAAACTTATATACTATAACGTTCGCTTATATCAGTTGGTCGTTTAAATCTAATAATAGATAGCTGCTTTAACATTTATGTATATCGGCAGAGGTCGTCGGTTCGATTCCGGCAGCGAATAAGTTTTGTTTTCTATGCATTGATTACATCTCTGCACCTCATCACTTGCAAGGAGATTAATGGCTATTGAGGTGCGATGATTATGAATCACAATGATTGATTCGTTTTGTCCCATTATTGTACAAATATACCCGTTGAACAAGACTATCTTGTATATACTTATGGTACAGAAGACCGGTTCATTTTGTCTAGTTTGGCAATAGATATGGTCGTCCATACAATCAGCAAGGTCAGACCTCTCTTCAAACTCACTATTTCAGAAATAAACAGGCCTTACCATAGTAGATACTGCAAGAAAATTGATACCATCAATAAAATCGCGCTAGATAGTGAATCTGCTAATTCTTGGAACTGTTCTGGGAGGCTCGCTTGTTGTGAAGTGTCGGTATCCAGGATATCTTCCTGATCCAAATGCTTGCCTCCCTGCACTTGTACCATATTCTTTTCGCAACATTCCGTAGAGCAAACGCGGTGAGTACCTCTCCAACTCCATTGCTTGTAAAAATCGTTAAAATTAGAGTCATTGCAAGTAGGCTGCTAGTATATTTGATAAAGAGTCCAGAGAGGAGGATTTAATATTACTCAATCAAAGATGGAACATCAAGGTTGATGAGTTTGCAATTATGAAACAATTGTTGGTAGAGAGATTCACACCGCCTTTATAATCGAGCGAGAAATCAAATCCTTACCAACTTTCTGAAGAACCATGAAATTACTTGCTAATCAAAAACAGATTTTGATCGTTAGTAAACAAATTACATTCATCATACGCGCTTATTACTTGTTTCCAAACCTACGCAAGAATGTTGACAAATGAAGAATAACTACGTATCAGTCATGTAGCGGGAGATAATCATACATTCAAATTTGAATCTACAAACACAATGGAACGGTTAGAGCACGATATCAATTAGTTGATTAAGGACACGCATTCAAATCAGGGTTGAGAATACAGCATTGCCATACATTTAGAAGTTGAGATAATTTAGATCGCAGAATTTTACTACGATTCCCTCACATCCAAATCATCAGAGAGGTTCAATTGTTCGGACAATCATATTTTGATTCAATAATTGGTTCTGTGAAATATTTATATACTTGCAATGTGCAAGATAACAAGAGAGTCAAAAGATTGGAAGATAATAATTATAGTGGCGAAGAAGAAATAAAAGTAATGCTTTGATGAATGTAACTACGTATATAATCCTTTTCTTCGTTCTTTGTAATGTGAGACGTCTCGTCAATGTCTTGTATTTTATTTGTTAATACCAACAAAAAACGAACACAGAATAATGATTGCCTGACAGTCTGCTACTTTTCAGTTCATGAGCGAAGAACAGCGATCAAATAAGTAATGATATGTTCATGGATTGGGATGGACTTTATTAACGAGTAAGCAACATCCAATTGTAGCGATAACATTACATTATTAGGTGAAGTATAATTTTCATAATTACAAGAGATTAAGACGGAGAGAACAAAATAAAAACAGATTAAACCAATCATACTTAATCCTTCAACTATTTTCGTTTGTTTCTACATCAACTTTATATATTTAGACACGATCAACCAAAGTGAACGTTGCAAAAGAAAAGAAAGATAAGAAGAGCGCCACCAGCAGAGCAAGAGCCTAGAAAACCAAAAGCAAGAGAGCAAGAACAAGAGGATCACAACAGCACGTACAGAAAGCAAGCAACACTTTTAGTATCCTTTCCTCTTACGATCTGTTACCTTTTAGTCCAGAGTACATTTGTTTCTAAAGACACAGGTGGTGGGGGTGTTGGCCTGGGAACCGACATGGGGACATTTGTGGGATAAGGGCAACTGTATGAGGGTTAGAAGGTGCAGTCGTAGGTAGACGAGAGTACGAAGAGGTGTTGATGTAACCTGTTGTGATGATAGCCCAAGAGCAAGAGAGGGATGAGAATGCATAAGGAGAGGCAGGACAGTGAAGAAGGAGAGTGAAGAGAGGAGTAGAGTAGGGCGACAGTAAGCTTATTTCTTTTTACTAACACCTAATTACATTGTCCTTGGACTTCTTCATTGAATCCCTGGACTGTCCTCGGACCCTTCAACAGGTCCTTGGACAAGGTGCGTTGGCAAGGTGTGTTGACCCAACATCCTAGTCATTGTTTATGGAGGATACGATTGTAAGAAGTATCTAAACCATGCTCTGTCACTCTTCGCACGAAGAGTACTCCGATACGAACATTGACGTTATAGAGTCTGATCAGCTCTAAGAACAGCATGCTTACCTGTTCTTCCCTTGGTTAGGGTGATCCTGTATGGTTGCTCTCGTTGTGTTTGGCTCTGGTAGTGTTTGGCTGTACTCGCACCATTGCAGACTTGCAAAAGGTAGTGGTGTAGAATGCAGATTACCCTTACAGTGTCAGATGTCAAATGTGTGATTGATGGCAATTTGTGCTGATGGTTTGGTTATGTACGCACGAATGTCAATATAAACTCCATGATGGTGATGTGCTTGAACGAATCATAAGTGAGGACGCAATGTAAATAATAGTGTTTCTTGCTCCGGGCAAGATTGATTTAGTGCACGTAGTTAATATAGGCGATAATTGTGTTTCGAGTATTTTTAATGTGTTTTGACGTCCACAAGATGACATCGTTTGTTGTTCTGTGGTTTTGAAATGTGTTGTGATTACGCATTAAAGTAGTGGTGCGATGATTATAAAGAGGGAAATGCAATCAACTAGGTCTTATATGGAGCAGCATGGATTCGCCCTTCATTTCATTATTGATTTACTGTAAGACAACCGTCAATTAACTGAACAACAAAGAAATACCAACCTCATAACTCCAAGTGAAATGTCGATGAAATGATTCAGAAGGAAATTAAAGAATACTTTAAAGCCTAATAAGGCCTTCCCTTTAGTCAGGATTTATTGTATAATTTGTAATAGTTGAGTTCCTTCCTCGCAAAACAGAATGTTCATGGGTGTAGTAATTAACGCCCGTTGCAGCTAGCGGTGCGTTCGAGATTGTTATATCGATCAAATGTATTTCATTTCTTCAACAAAACAAGTTTATGATCCCAGATTTGCATTTTGCAATCTTGCTGATTCAAATCTTTAATTTTGTCATCTTTCATATCGTTACTCTCCAATTATCTCTATACACCCTTTTATGGTTAATGACGAATATACGACGACACTAATTACATGATGTAATAGTTTGAACTCATACGCTGATACATTTTCTATCCTTCGAGGACTAATTGGCACCGTTATCTTTGTCGCAAATCTGTAAAATCAAATAGATGACACCAACTGCCTTTATCGGACTGTATCAATTACAATTCATGTTATAGATTGAGGTCTTCAACTTTCTTGTAATGGTTAGATGATACAAGCTTATAACATACTGCAAACTAACAAACAAATAGTTTCGCATTCGTGTGGTAAAAATTCTAGTATCAAACGCAGGGTCCTCATACAAATCCATGTAAAATAGAAGTTTAATTGTAAGTGTCAATTGTCTTCGGATGTAGTGCCTTTTGATAGAATTATGTCATTGCCATTTTCATCTTCTATTGTTCAATAAAGAGGGACTTTAGAATCCTAACGGTCAAGAAAGATTGTTTGCATGCTACCTAAATCAGGTCGAATATTTTTCCTGTTCAATCAAAGAACTGTTTATATATGGTGGATTGCTCAATCTCCTGTGCTCCTTTGTTATGTCTGGTAGCGAGACCATTGTAGTCTGCTTGTTTTAGTTAATGAGAGATGCCTTTTTTATTAATAAATAAAATTAAAACTGTTCAACTGACGACATTATTAGATGTATAACAGGACTGGTAATCACACTAAGCACTACATTTAGTGTACTGCTGTGCCTTTAAAAACATTGACTCTCCATCACAATGTATAAATAAAAATGACAATACTATCAACAACCCTTGCAACTCTAACGTCTATTGTGGGCAGAGCAGGAAATTCTAGGACAAGCAACTTTCGACCACTATCCTGCGAAGAGGCTCTTACATGCACAGAAGAAGAAATAATCACCATGAACAGATTTCTCAAAGAAAAGATCCTTGCTAGTGAATTTAGGTTGTTCTGCACTCTCAGAAAGAGGGATCAATGCATGAACTTGTATGATGAGATACAACGCTTTCACGAACAAACAGAAAACAAGAGACACATCGCATCTATTATTCATGATTTGTTCCTAAGATACGACTCAAACTTTAAAGTAGACATCTATGTTGATTCTAATCTTATACGTTCGATAACACAAGATGTCAAAAGTGGCATAATACCACAGAGAGGAATCGAATTATTAGAAGTACTAACGATCAAAAGAATCTGTGAGCTATTCACTGAATTCCAAACAACAAGCCCACGTGGTAGACGGTGGCAAGATACTTTGTAACAATAAAACGTAATTAATCTTCATCGCAAGCACGTAATAAAAAATATTCTGAGGTATGTTTCTAGAGTATATTTATTCAAAATTCAACGAGAGAATATTTTGTTGTAATGATGTGGCAATTAAGTACTCGAAGCTCTGCAGACACTTTGCAAAAACAAAGCTAGGGCGTATTAAAGATCAGCACTGCCTATCCTATATATAACAGACATTCCCTCTTCTTCCAACATGCACAAAAATTGGACCCTAGTCAAGTTATAT
>JAOPGA020000934.1:0-13854 GCA_026419775.2 Acrasis kona
AATCAAGATTTTAATTTTGAATCAAGTCGTATTGAATTAGATCAATTAAAAATTGATTTACAATCTCAATATGAATTACAAACCAATCAAATAAAAATCAATCAAGATTTGAAATCCAAAATGGACCAAGTCATCTTGGATCATGAAATTGAAATGGCCAACAAGGAGTCCATTCACAAAAAGGAATTAGGATCAATGAGATTTAAAATGGAATCATTACAATTAGAAAGTGAATCTTTTAGATTTGAAAATAATGAATTGAAAACCAAAATGGACCTGGTTGATTTGGAACATGAATTCTTGCAATCAAAAATAAAGTCAATGAAAAAAGATGTTGAACATCTTGAAATCACTACTCATGAGAATCAAGAATTGAAGAGTAAATTAGAAGATTTGAAATTGGAAGGAAATGAATTGAAATCAAGATTAGAATCAATGGTGATCGACAATCAAGAATTGAACACAAGATTAGAATTAGAAGAATCAAATCAAGAGTCATTATCAAACCAAGTTCAAGATTTAAATACAAGATTAGAATCAATTGAATCTGATAATCAAGATTTGAATGAATTGTTAAATTCATCAAAAATGGATCACAAATCACTCATGTTTGAAAATCAAGATTTGAAATCCAAAATTGAATTACTCAAAAATGAAGAATTTGAAAATCAAGAACTAAAATCAAGATTAGAATCCATTGCTTCCAAAAATCAAGATTTGAAATCAATTATTGAATCATCTAGAATTGATGAGAATCAAGAATTGAAAACAATCACCAAAGAAAATCAAGAATTGAAATCAAATTTAGAAATCATGATGAATGAGAATCAAGATTTGAAAGCAAAGTTAATTGAAGAAAATAATCAATTAATTGAATTTAATAATCAATATAATCAATTCAAATATTCAATCACTCAATTACAATCAGAGAATCAAGAATTGAAATCAATCATTCATCATCAATCAACATCATCACCAAAATCATCACCTGTCAAGAAGGATTACAAAACAAAATACAAATCAACTCAATCACAATTAATTGATTTGGAAGTGATTTTGAAAAATACAATGAATGAACTGAATGATACTTGTGACCAATTAGAGTTGATCAAATCAGAATCAGAATCTTATAAAAATCAATTCATCAAATGTCAACAATTACAATTAAATCAATTTACGGAATTACAAAAAAAAACAAATCAGTACAATTTGTTATCATCAAAGTACAATCAATTATTACAATCATCACCATCATCATCTTCACATTCTCAATCACCAAATCCATATTTAGATCAAATGAAACAATTAAAAAATACAATTTTGAATTTGAACCTCGAAGTGAACAGAAGGGATGAAAGCATCAATCAACTCGAAGTTCTCTTTAGGGAACAAAATGATAAACTGGGTCAACTTGAATTTGAAAATGAAAAATTATCAAATTTAAAATCAAGATGTGATTCTTTATCACAACAATTAAAATCACATCAAAAGAACAACAACCAATCTAATGTCATCAAACAATTAGAAATACAAATTAAAAAAAATGATGACAATTTTAATCAAGTCATGAATCAATTATCTAGAATGAGTGTTGTGAACAATCAAAGAATAATTGTCGCACAATCTCTTGAAAAATTGAAATTGTCATTTACAGTTACAACATTTGAAGATTCGACTTTGAATGTAAATTGTAAAAAACTAGAAGGTGAATTGTTAAATTTGGAATGTGAACTGTGTGATTTGTTACATGAAGTAGTCAACCAGATTCCATTTGTCAACCATACATTGAATCAATCAGAATTAATACAATCCATTACTAATCAAACACTAATCATTGCCAAAATGTATTCTCAACAAGTGTTGTTGCAAAATGAAAATAAAAATAACAAAGTTGAAATGGAAGGGTTGAATTTGAAGATTACAAAACTGACAGAAAAGATTGAAGATTTACAACAAGAGTTGAAAGTAACAAAGAGCAGCAACAGTCCCAGTGGACAAGATGCAAGGGCACAGGGTCAATTAAAGAGACTAAAAGCGATGAATGAAAAACTATTGAGTGATGTGGATGAGCTACAAATTGAAATTGTGGAATTAGAGAGCATGGTCCCCACAGATCAATTAATGTTAAAGAGAAGAGGTAATGCGGTGCAGAGTAGTAATTCTTCTTCTCCTCCAAAATATAATTCCACAAAAAACATTCATGAATTAATTAAAAAATTAAAGTCACCGGGATCACCGATGGGAACAATGGAATAAATTTTGTAATAAATGTTTTTTTACTAGTATTTAATGTGGTGGTGATTTGTTTTGATTTTTAATTTTTTAATGTGTTCGTCATTGTCTTCGTCGTCTTGGTCTTCTTCATCTTCGGATAGTAGTATTCCGACGAGCTCTCTTTCTATACGTTGCGCTCTTTTTCGGTGGAAATTTCTTCTTGCCTCTCGCATTGCTTTGATAAATGAGGAGGCTGTCGTTAGGGGAGTTAATACTGCAGAGTACAACGAGAACATTCCAACAAGTAGAATTAATGCGGATATAAAGTGCCAGCTCAACACGACAACGAAGAAACTTGTTACATCCAACCTACATTGTGTAATTCATGAATGTGTAAAAATTAACAAACTTCATAGGTTCTAGTGATTGTGTCAGTTTAAATTGGCGCTGGTAACTTCTAATCCAATCGTTGGTGATGGCACATAATGTTACGACCACGTCCGTGAACGGTTTTGAAATTCCTCGTGTTGCTCTTGATATCTTGTTAAGCAGCCGTATAACGTAGGAAAGGAAAAGCGTTCCCATGATTACAGTCCTCGATACCACAAACATTAACCCTGACACATTAGACATGGAGTTTTGGAGAATTAAACCATTGTAATTTCAAAATTGATTTATTGAGAGCTCAATTATGGTAAACAACACGTCTACTATAATTTTGTCAATCATTATAATTTGGTTCTCACTGAGCTCACAGTTCCACACCTTGGACATTCATGTGAGTAATTTTTACAACCCAAAACTCCACAACCTATTTGGTTTTTCCGGATGCTTGAAGCTAAATTTTGAACGACACCACACAATACATTTGACACAGCAGCTTGCTTGGCAAGTTCGATATCGACATCTTCCATACTTCTAATACTTCTATATGGTTGTTTATTATCAACTTCCCTACTCTTCTTGGTATATCTACCAACCCAGTCCCTTACATACCATCTGTGATGCTCCGACTCATAATCATGATCAAAAATACCACGTTTAGTGACTGTCTCTTGTTTAGGTAACTCTACAACCTTTTCGACCTCCGCTGGGCTTCTGTTACGGATGCTGTACGCAAAGTCCGCTCCTTTATTACAATTTATCGTATTACCGACCTCACCATAATCGTAAAGAGAAGGATTGTGAGTGCGTCTGCTATGCTTTTCGAAATAAATCATATCAAATGGAGTGGAATTCAAATCTCTGTTATTTGTGCTTTGGTCCCTCAATAGATATAGCTCATATTTTTCATGTGGATCTTGATTAGATATGTACTCTGCATCTGGTTGCTTTTTTGCAACTGGAAGATGGCTGGAGTTATCTAACACGTCAAAAGCTTTTAGCGAACGATTTTTTCGACTGCTAGGCTTTGGTAGCTCATTGTGTTCAAGCTTGTTATTTTGTTGAGCTATTTCTTGTGCAGTTTGAGTACCTATGCTTCTACCGAATCCTTCCTCCAAATCTTCAATCATGATTTGGTTTTGAGCGACTTCTCCAAAATCATCAAAGTGCTCTTCTTGGACGTCATCATGGATATTGTCGTGAGTGTAGTCTTGGACGTCGTCCTGGATGTTGTTGAATGGGTCGATTCCTCTTGATAGTGAATCTGCATAGTGAGATGCTATTCGATGTAGCTTTCTCTCTTGGTCGTCTTGGGGAGGAATGTCATAAACAATCATTGGGGAGGATAGGTTCCGAATTTGTGGTTGTGTGCTCTTTGGCTTTAATTTCTTATTGACTACTTTTGCTACTGTCTTTTTGCGCTTCACGTTGGACACTTTATTGGAAACAGATTTTTTCGTCTTTTTTGTACTATTAGATTTGATTCGACTGTCATGTGAATGCTGTTTTGGTGTATAGTGCAGAGGCGGTATCCTGATTCCTGTTTCGAATTTATCTGGAAAACGATGAACAGGACAACTTTTGCATACAGAGGAGTAATGTTGCTGCTTCCTGTTCATTTTCCTGTAACGGATTTGTAGTAGAATATAATTTTGTAAAATATAATTTATTTATACTTCATTGTTTCCTTATCAAATCCGATTGCATCAAACTTTTTGCTGAACTGTTGAACCTTTTGGTCAAGCTCTTGGATACCGAAACCTTTATTGTCCGACGAAGATAATGTTTGATTAAAGTCTACAAACTTTGTTCCAGAAGTACTTTGTGCAACCTTCTTGGCAATCTCGACACCTTCATGTATAAACTCTGCGACACTTTCAAAATCTTTTTCATCTAAACCTCTTGTAGTCAAAGCAGGCGTTCCTACGCGGATACCTCCAGGCACCAAAGCACTCTTGTCTCCAGGTACAGTGTTCTTGTTTACTGCAATGCTTACAAGTTCCAACACTCTTTCAACTCTGGCTCCATCAATTCCCTTGTCCTTCAAGTCAATTAGCATCAAGTGATTGTCCGTTCCTCCTGACACAACTTTGTATCCCAAGTTCTTAATCTTTTCACATAAACTCTTTGAGTTGGCCAAAACCTGTTTTTGATAGGAAATGTATTCTTGTGTTGTTGCTTGCTTTAATGCGACTGCTAGTGCTGTTATGGTGTGGTTGTGAGGTCCTCCTTGATGTCCAGGGAATACGCTCTGGTTGATCTTCTCTTCATAATCGTATACTGGTGGTGCTTCATTTTCAGCTCCCTCTATAAAGTGTTAAAAAAGTTTAAGAATGTGAAATACTTTTTGGCTTGTAATTCTTCTTTGGTCCTCTACGGAAGAAGATCATTGCACCACGTGGTCCTCTCAAGGATTTATGGGTAGTGGTGGTGACAATGTCAGCATACTCAAAAGGTGTTGGGACGACGCCAGCAGCAACCAAACCACTGATATGTGCCATGTCTGCAAGAAGTATCGCATTTTGTTGGTCACATATTTTCCTCATGCGCGCATAATCAATCGCTCTAGAGTAGGAACTTGTTCCAGCTACGATTAGCTTTGGACGGAACACTGCGGCGTGTTCTTCAAGTTTATCATAGTCAATAATACCAGTTTGCTTCATGTATTAATAAAAATTAAATTTGCCATTCTTACCTCGTTGAGTCTGTATGGTACAGTTTCAAAGAATTTAGATACTGCTGAGATTTTCTTTGTTGGTGTTTGGTGACCGTGTGACAAACTTGTGTAATGGTGAAAAAAAGAAAAAATTAGATCACTTACTGCCCACCATGAGTTAGATCTAGCGACATGATTCTGTCGTGAGTCTGTAATAGAGCACTGTAAACGTAAAAGTTTGCAGGTGAACCAGATAGTGGTTGTACATTAACACCCCATTCCTCCTCATTTAGTTTAAATGCAGCCAAGGCGCGCTTTTGACACATGATTTCAGCCTTATCAATGTACTCGTTACCACCATAATATCTCTTTCCAGGATATCCCTCTGAGTATTTGTTCTGCATAATAGAACCGAGAGCATCAAGAACAGAGCGACTTGTAAAGTTCTCGGAAGGAATTAATTGAAGTCCTCTATACTGGCGATTCTTCTCATACTCGATAATGTCGTAAATCTCGGGGTCAATTTCTTCCAGTCTAGCATTCAGAATGTTTTTTTGTCCAGTGGAATAAAGTCTTCTGTTTGCACTAGCAAGTGCTCTAACAGAGCGCAGAATCAACTTGGACATTCTGATTGATTTTTTGCCAATAACGTCAACCCACATTGTAAGCAGCATGGGTGGACACGACGAAGAGGCGCTAATCAAATTATATTGGCCGTCACACTTGGATAAAATTTTATTATCCAGCGATGATACTTCGAAAAAACAACGTTATATATTAGGATGGCATATTCAAGAGTTGGAGTTTTGTGCAGCCACCCTAATTTCAGAAGATACAGACACCAGAACTTTCGGAGATAACATTAAAGTACAACCAGTATTAATTGGCGAGATTGTTGAGTCCAATAGGTTATATGTTTCGGATCAAGAGAAATCCTCAGTGTACTTACAATTAAATAGAAGTTTGAATTTAGAATCAATATATCTCGGAAAAGAGCGTTGGAACGGCACGAACGTTTCTTCCATCCACGTAATACAGTTCGAAGACGAGGTACGCGACGTGAGCGGACATCTCACCTCCGGCACAGACACCAACACCATGCTCGACTACATGAAACAATCTTTCGACGTACACGATCAAATACACAACGTTAAAATGGGGCAAAAGAAAAACAGCACGCCATCCATCATCTTCACATTTTTGGCCTACCTGGTTAGATGCGTCATGGCATGGATGGAGAAATACGAAGTGCCGGAGGCAGTTCTCTTCATTTTAAGAAGGCGCGGAGGGGACGTACAGACCAGTCCCAAATTGTTTTCTTACAGCGCGACTCTTCGGCAATTACATTCCCGACTCGGGCAGTTTGCAAATCTTGACAAGAACAGATCCGTTCTTTATAATTGGGGTCTCGACCTTCTCCTAGGTCTTGTTTTGTATTATTGTGTGACTCAAAATGATAAAGTGTCGTTGGCTTCTCTTCAATTAATAAAAGATGCTCATAAAATGTGTACAGATGGTATGAAGGAGAGAGTTGATTTGTTGTTGACTTCTCGTCCTGCTGGTATAAAATTGAATGCTCAACTGGGTAGTATGTTGGGACAAATGTCCTTGGCTGGTATTCAGTGGTGGACTGATTTGTTGATGGTCGTAAAGTTCTTAGCTGACTACATGCTCATGTTGGTTGTTGTAGTTGGGTGCTTTGGTATTAGTTTTTCGTTGGGCGTTTTGTTTGATTTGTTGAGTGTTTTGAGTTCTCATCTTGTCTTGTTTTACTTGATGAGCGCCAGAGTTTACAGCATAGAACTCAACGCCATCGTATCGCTCTTCCGACTGTTCTTGGGCAAGAAGAGAAATGTGTTGAGGAACAGAATTGATTCTTGTGATTATTCGATGGAACAAATTGTACTTGGCACTTTTATGTTTACTTTGTTGTGTTTTTTGTTTCCCACCATCGCAGCTTACTACATGTGCTTTGCAACAGTTAGTGTTGCAGTGACTGGCGTGCACATGATTGTCCAAACAATAATAACGCTCTTGAATGAGTTCCCCATATGGGGATTGATAGATCATTTTAAAACTGGAGGTGAGGTAGATGGTATATGGTTTAGAGTGAAGAAGGATGATTATGCATCCAGTGTTCATCCACATAAAATAATTATGGACATGGGTTACAATAGAAAGAGTCTGTGGTCAGTGTTTGATGGTTTGAAGACTTCTTTGTGGTATATCTACGAACGTTATTATCCACCTCGGCTACTGAGATCTATTGCATTGGGAGAGAGAATTTAAATGTAAAATAAATAGATTTATTTTGTTCATCTTTTTAGACATTTGACTTTTGGCGGGTTTTGTTATTTTGAAAATTTGAACGTTATAATGGATTCAGACCAAGTCACCACTTCCAGCGGATCGCTCACACCTGGTCACACAGAAGCAGCAACACCAAGAACAGAAGAGTCGAATCCAACCTCTCAATTAGATTTATCGGAAGCAGAAGCACATGAAAACAATTTGTTACCAAGAAATGAGAAAGGATTGCCTTTGTCCTTCTTTGCAAACAATGAAACACTCAAATTAACAGGAATATTATCCATGCTGTATCTTACATTTGTTTCAAATGCTTGTTACATGTTTATGATCTTATCAGTCATGCACATTCCTCTTTCTTACTTTTATTATACATCTAATTCATATGTAAGACCGAACGGCACTAGTGAGATTGACGTTATTTTATCAAAAATGTCTATAACAAACTGGGATATGACAAGTTCAAATTCTGTTGTTGTGGTGTGCATGTGTGAAATTATATGTATGGCCGTCATGCTTTCCTTCTTAATCACAACAACGTTCGAACAATTACAAGCATCGAGTCAGGAAATTTCTGTTAAAGATTTTTCTGTGCACGTAAGAGATGTTCAGGAGATTGAAGTGGCCTATGGCACAAAAAGACTATCTAATCTCTTTTCCAAGTTTGGTGAGATTTATGAATTAAAGTTATCGCTTGATAGCGGAAATCTCAACGAATTGAAAGAGTTAAGAGAAGAGTACGGTGTAATAATCAAGCAATTTAGAAGAAAGACATTAAATGGAGGGTGTCTATCATTGTATTACAGATTAATGTGGTTCGTTTATCAAACAATAGATGCTTACTACGAGAGTGACCAAAAGTATTACCAAAGAAAAAAAGCATACAGATGTACAGGTGATGCATTCGTCACCTTCCAAACAGAACAAGCCAAGATACAATGTCTCGAATCGTTTCGCAGGCCATACTTATTGCGAATGATAAACAACATTTCCAATGATAATTTAAACGAATCCAATTTTAGGGTAGAGGAGCCAGTAGAGCCTGAAGATGTGATTTGGAGGAATTTAGAGTACACAACGTTTTCAAAGTATGCCAGAAGGTCTATTTCGTTGCTTGTTACATTGTTGTCTATTGGGTTTGTTGTCTCAAGTGCTGTTGGTATGTATCTTTTCAATTGTAATCAGTCAACTAATCTCTAAAAGTCTTGAACAACATCAAGGTCAACAGATTAGCAAATGCGAGCGTGACTGATGTTATCACAACAGGAAGGTTTAGTCCAGAATCAATGGAATCTTTTGGAATAAGCGTCGCATTATTTGCCTCATCAAAAATTAACGTGAGTTTAATCTCTGCTCTCATCATAATTCACATTACCAGACTTGGATACTTTTATTTCTGGCTAAATTTGAAAAACATCGATTTAGTTCCCACGTTAGAAAAAGTTCCATGATCAAACTCACATTGTTAATGTACCTATCAACCATATCGCCTTTGTGTGTTTATGTAAGCATGAATACTACTGAGAATTCAACCACTTTGGTTGAATCCAGCTCATTCTACTTATTGTTATTGTCCATTACTTGTGTGTCCGCATTTTCTAATGTGTTATTGGAGATTCTTGTCGTTCCCTATCGCTACCTCAAAAGAAAGATTTCTCTTAGATTTTTAGTAGATGATCAATATGATCTCAATAAGGAATTCACACCAGCAAGATACAATTATGAACAGGGTTACGCAAATCATCTTTCAAGCATCATGATCGGAATTAGCTTCAGCGGGGTTTATCCTTTATCTTTGTATATCGTATGTATAGGACTAATTGCATCATACATTATAACCAGAAGAAATAGTAAGTGACCACACTGAGACTACACTACTAACATTTTTCAGTCATCAAACTTTATTCAAAAGAGGGAAAGAACAAGGACGTTTTATTGAAGACTTGCATTACATTTGTATTTGTTTCATGGGTCATCCGATATCTCTTCATGTTTATAAGAATGCATCATTTATATACTTTGACACTTGTTGAGATCCTCCATCCATATTCTGTTACATTGTTGATCTTGTCCGGACTTTACTTGATGTTTGCTTCTGCTCTCATTGTTATTAGTACAGGAAAGATGTTTTGGCAGAGAGATCATTTCTTGACTCATGACGGACAACAAAAATGTATTTCAGAATTCAACATTCAAAAGTTTTATCAGCCGTAAGTAGCTCTTATTTGATTTTTATTGACATTAATAGACCGATGGACGTTGAAGATGTGAGGTATGTATTCTTCGGAGAGGTTTTGTGTGAGGAGGAACATAATGAGAAGTTGACGGCTGCGGATCACTTTACTCTATTACTTTGATTGTGTGGATGCGAACCTGACAAGAAGGTGTGGTCTTATTTGCAGAGCGGAGGTAATTCGTTGTATTCACATTTTTGAATAAATTGTCGTGGAATTGAAATATAACATGAGAGTTTCTTTTTTGTTGTTATGTTCCTCAACTTTTTGTTGTATAACACCATCTTGGCTGCTTAGGCACTTGTACTTTGTGTCAAGCGGACTTATGTGAGGTATATTTCTGTTTCTAATCACGAGATTGTAACATTAAATAAGCCTATTAGAACATGTTCATTATATTTTCCTGATACCCATGACATCTTCACACTTTAAAAGTACAGGCCTGTCAATTTTTGTTTGACATTCGATTTTACAATTTTTGTTATGGAACGTTCCCAACTCCCTAATCTACCACTTGCCAGGCACAAATTAGCCCCATCAATAAGTACTGCTGATCAGAGAAGACATGCTTCGCCAATATACAACGGACATGGAGATGTACCACTCACTCCACGTTCCAGAAACATCACGAAAGAAAACAGAATTTTAAACATTGATGATGTTATACGGAAAGAGCGGAAGTATATTGAACCGAAGAGCGACGTAGAGTCACCAAACACTCATCAATATCCGCAATTTGGATTATGCTTTTCGGGTGGTGGAATCCGCTCCGCCTCGTTTGCTGCAGGGGCACTACAAAAGCTTGCAGAAGAGAAGTGCTTGGATAAATTTGGATACTTAAGTGCAGTGTCTGGTGGAGGGTTTACAGCATCAGCTTACATGACGCACTTAAGTGCAAATCAAGAGAAACAAGCCCTCAATCCAAGCCTAAATGCACAAGAAAAGATTGTTAATGACATGGTGGATTCCATGCGGAACAACATTGACTACTTGACAGGAAATTTTGAAGGAATGGTGTATTTTTTATTATCTGTAATATTCGGAGTTCTTCATAATGGTATTTTCGTCATCTCTTTTGCTGTTATATTGTCATCTATTATTTATTCTGGTTACCGACCTGTCACAAGTTTTAATCCCAACTACAAGCCGACAGACCCTTGCATGAACACTACTCTAAACTGTTTCGAATATGCGACTAAAAATTTAAAATATAATTACTTTGCTCCAGTGTTCAGTAAACTCGGTTTTTATTATCTCGAGTATGACATTGCAAGTGGGACTTACGCAACAATAGATGAACATGATAATTGGTTTAGATTGTCTTGTGCATGTTTCTTTTTGTCACTATTTGCAATGGGGGCCATTACTGTATTCTGGATCAGTGTTGTCAAGAGATCTCCAATTGGAAGGTTCATTGTAAAGAAATTTTCAAATCGAAACCAAGACGATGTAGGGCCGCGTTGGTACTTTGAGTGGCAAGACGAAGTTTTCAAAAAGATTGGCGGTTTGTTGGCATTAATTTTATCTTTTACACCCTTGTTGGCGATCTCAATAGCCTCTAGTAAATTCTTGATATACATTTTGGGCCGCTTCGTGTTCACAAACGGAACGGTAACCACAATTGCTTTGGTTCAAACTGCAGCGGTTGTCGGAATCGCCTTTTATATTTTAACAAGTAGAAGTTCATTATTAGAATCTCTTCCTTTTCAATTCTTCTTGACTGTTGTGATGCTGATTCTTCCCATAGTGCTTCTAATCGTGTTCTCCATGCTTTGCGTGAACTTTATGCAAGATTCAGCGTGGTCATCTTACGCAGAGTTATTTGCTTGGTGTTATTGTCTTTTAGAGTGCTTGTTTTATGAACACTTTAGTTGCGCCCTCCATGACATGTACCGCATAAGAATCATGAAGTCATTTTTTCATGGTGGAAGAGATGTGTCATTGTCAGAGTTGGGATCACCGTCTGAATCAAGAAATGTACAAAAGACTGGAAATCATCGGTTGCTTTATTTGGCAAACACTTGTTTAAATAATTACGAACCCATGAGAAGGGACTTGTATCCAAGACGTTATCACTCTTTTACTATTTCTCAACTGCACATGGGAAGCGTAGTGACTGGGTATACAATCATGGATGACATGACAACAAGTTCAGCAATGAGTATTTCAGGTGCCGTACTTGCAATTAATTTGGGTACACTCGACAGGCTTTATTCAACGTTCTTTACAAGGTTCACTTTGGCAGTGTTATCTTTAAATCTCGCTTCTTATATCTCTTTATACAGAGTGACCCTTTTAAAAGTAGTGGCGCATCTCGCCACAATAATAAATGTAATATTAAGTGTTGCTGCGTTTGTAACGTTCGCAGTGGGATATTATGATGAAGAAATGGCGAGGTATGACGTGCTTCAAATTTTAATTATTGTTTTGGTGACTTGGCCTATAGTATGTGCTGTTATTATAGAAGCCATATTTTATCTGTTTCTGTTAGTTCAGTCCTGCATCCACGGTGATAAAAATATAAACTACCGTCGTGTGGAGAATAGTAGATGGACCATGATAAGAAGGTGGCCCATAAACGATCTACCCATCTGGAGATCGGTTACTCAGGTGCTCGGTATTTGTGAGGTCAGAAGTGTCAGAAATGTGTACTGCACTGATGGCGGTCACTTTGACAATTTGGGAATCTATCCGCTATTACAAAGACGTGTTAAAAATATCTTGTGTTTTGATGGTTCGCAGGACAAGTACTATACTTTGAATGACTTGTATGCCACTTTGTCTATTGCAGAGAGAGATGGTTTGATTATAAGTTGTTCTTATGATAAGAGAGAAGATGAGCAAGTTGATCTTCTTGAGCCAATTAACATTTTTAAAAATGATTCTGCTTCTCTCAAGTTAACAAAGGACAATCACATTCAGTTCACTGTAAAATATAGTGATAACCAAGAGGGTAAAATTACATATGCAAAGGCTACATTAAAAGGAGGAGAGTTTTTGATGGTGAAGTTACACGCTCTTGGTGACAGGACGTTTCCAAATATTACAACTGCAGACCAGTGGTTCACTCAAGATTTATTCGATGCATATCGTCTTTTAGGAAAATTTGTTGCAGGATGTGCCATACCAACATTTTTGGGTTCTACAGGGATGGAAAATAAATAATAATTCGTTATACTGTTATTAGAATTCTTATGTTTACAAGTGTGAATTATTTACAATGTTTTTTGATGTGAATAAGGATCTACCATCAGTAACTTACACAAAGTTAACTGGCAGTTTTTTGATAAACGATTGTTTTCAAACAAATAGCCACTCAATCAAAGCTTAAAGAAACTATCGTACAGACATTTCTCTCAGGATTATAATCTATTAATAAAGAGAAGAGTGAATAATTGTGGTTGAGTTTAACATATATGGAATTACTTTTAATCAAAATAGAAAATATTTAAGATTAGATTCTATTATTGGAACACTTATCCTTTATAAACAAAATAGCTAGCTATCAAATAAAACTAAACAAAAACAACACAACAACAACAAGTTAAATGAAATTCATTCTAGCTATCTTCGTTGCTCTAGCAATCATCTTCGCAGTCAATGCTGACTCTTCTCGCCAAAGAAGAAACTCTGAACCCACCACCGCAGCACCCACTACCACATCCCCACCAGTTCAAGTAACCACAACTGCTGCACCAACAACTTGCCCACCATGCCCATGCGGAACTGTTGATGCCAACTTGTCCGGCGATAACAATGCATCTCCAGCCAGAAGACAAAGACGCAACGGTGATGCCTGCCCAGTCTGCAAGGCTTGCCCAACTACTGCTGCCCCAACTACCACCTCCCCACCAGTTCAAGTAACCACAACTGCTGCACCAACAACTTGCCCACCATGCCCATGCGGAACTGTTGATGCCAACTTGTCTGGAGACAACAATGCATCACCTGCAAGAAGACAAAGACGCAACGGTGATGCCTGCCCAGTCTGCAAGGCTTGCCCAACTACTGCTGCCCCAACTACCACCTCCCCACCAGTTCAAGTAACCACAACTGCTG
>JAOPGA020000939.1:0-73264 GCA_026419775.2 Acrasis kona
CCCTTTGCCATATTGTTCTGTCTTTACTTTGAAGAGCTCTTTCTACCAAATGTCAAACGCGAACACAAACACCAGCATACCATCAAATTGCGCCAAATTTATTCCTACCTCATACTCTTTACAACAATCCGCAAAATACACAATTTTTACTCATGGAACAAGAAAACAAATTTAATAAAGAAGATTTATTTCCCAACAATTTTTATTGATTCAACCTGAACTTGCAACAGTCGGTAACAACATACTCTTGTAGTCTTGTGTTACCCTCTACCTTAATTTTGTGAAGATTTGGACAATGCTTCACAACCAAAGAGGTTAATTCATCATGTTTTATTACTGGACAGGTCAAGTTACATCGTTCAACAAACATTCTCGTGAGGCGATCACATTTGTTGAGGAGAGAAGTGATGCACAAATCTGAAATCCTCATGCATGAGATAATTTGCACGTTTCTGAGAGAGTTTGAAGCCTGAATGGATCTCAACTCCTCACACTGATTTACCTGTAATTCTAACGTGTCCACGTTAATTGCTTGCAGAGAGCTATTGCATTGATTTACTTGGACCAAGTCACAATGCTTTTTCACATTCAAATATTGAAGATTACTACAACCACCAACTACCAATCTCTTCAATTCACAATCAATATTCAATTGTCTCAAATTGGAACAATTGACCACTTCAACGACATCAACAACAGAGTTGCTGAGAAAAGAGCCATCCAGCAACAACTTCTTGCAGTTGCTGAAGCTCAATAATTGAAGGATACTGTGAATGTGAACTTGCTCTAGCGAATGACAAGAAATAAATTTTAACATTTTCAAATTACTAAAATGACGAACATCAGGAATAGTGACTCCGTCACACTTGCTAATGATCAAATTGGACAACAATGGGGCATGAATCAAAGAGATTGATTTGTCAATGATGGAGGCACATTGATGTAAAGTAATTTCACATAATAATTGGGAATGGTTGGTATCGATTCGATCCAACACTGGACAGTGATTGATTGTAATTTTATTTAATTGACTACAATTAATTTTCAATTGTGTCAAGAATTTACATGCACCAACTAATAAATTTGTTAATTTCTGAAAACACAAATCAATTACATTCAACGCATCACAATCAAAAATTTCCATGCAACCAATGTTGGGACAAGTCACACCCGCGCGTGACAGGAAATCACAACTAATATTTTTGCAATTTCTAATGAATAATTTGTATAGATGGGGCAATTTTAAATCTACATTTTTCAAATGCTCACAATCAGTAATTTGTAAACCCTTCACAAAATCACCACGAATCGTGGGATGCACTAATTTATTACAATGATTTAATACTAACGCTCTCAATTGAACAAAACCACTTGTTAATTTCATCAATCCAAAATCATTTAATTCATCAGCATCTGATAAACTCAACATGGTGACCAACGGACACATTTCGGTGACTTTATCGATCCATTCCTCGTCATATTGTAAAATCTGACTTCCCAATGCTAATTTGTCCAAATTGTCACATCTCAAATCCAAATGACTCAATCTCTTACAACCGGCCAAATTCAAAGAATCAAGATGATCACAATGAATGATGGCCCTTTCTAATAAAACGGCCCTGTGTAAATTTAAAGTTTGTAAGTTCTTGCATTTTAATTCTAAATTGATCAATTTGGAATGTTGCATTTGTGGTAGTAAAAAGAATTGAGCAATTTGTAAAGAATCAGATTTCACATTCATGGATCGTAATTCCATACAAACATCGACGCTCAACGTATGCAACGAATCACATCCATCGACGATCAATTCTTGTAAATTGTTACACATGAATAAACATGCCTTCTCTAATTTTGGTAAATTACAAAATTGCAATTCGACATTGCTCAACATGCAATCGAATAATTCGAAATCATGTAAATTGGTACATGCATTTTTCAACCATTCTGATAAATGTAAATTCTTGATGTTGGTGCTTCTAATTCTGATTTGGTTCAAATTGGAAATGGTGAGATGAGACATTTGACATGCATCCCATGACTTGATGTGATCGAAAAAAATTTGATTCAATTTTGGACAATCGATCGTCGGATTGATTAACGATTCGCAATGCGTCAAATGTAAAGTCAATAATTCCGAATGAATCATTCGAGCCGATTGGATTCGAATGTGTTGAGTGGCACACGATAACGAAAAGTGTTTCAATTTTTTTAAATGTTTGAATGTGATGGAAATTAATTCGCTGAGGTCGTGTACGTTATTTTTCACATCATGAACTCGAATGAATAATGTTTCAATGTTTTTGCAATTTTCGACAAAGTGGGTCCAATTGGTGATATCAATGTTATTTAGATCCAATTCCATTCGAATGCTGCTTAATGTGGTTTTTCGTTTACAAAAAAAATGTAAGCATTGGTTGTCCACTAAACAAGTGTTGTTGAGCATGCTGATTGACCTTAAGTGATGGGAACGATCAAGAATGTTGATGAGTGATTGTTTGGTTAATTTGTTACAATGATCTAATGACACGTTGCTGAGTGATTTGATTTTTTTGAAAAAGTAATCAATTCCAACGTTCGTGATACGATTGTGAGTGGAAAGGTTTAATTGTCTCAATTGTGAAAATGTAGATAATTGTTTGAGGGAGGAGTCGCTTATGCTTTTGATGGGAATGGAATCCGAGTGTTCAATGATTGGAAAAGTGATGCTGGTAATGTTTGGAACGATACTGGAGAGCTTCTTCAAGTGATCGGCAGTAATAATGTTACATGATTTTGGAACCATGAGTTCACCGTCATGTTTGATTCTGTATGGTTTGCTATTTCCACATTCTTGCTTTTCGTCGTCATGTGCCAAACTCATGCTTTGGTTACCGGTACTGCTTGAAAATGGATGACTGGTCCATTTGATGGTGAGGCGGTCCAAAATGTTAATCATGTCCTCAGTACAGGTCACCTTGAATCCAACAAAGTCCATCTTTCTCCATAATTGTTGGCTACTTTTTGCTACTTCGTACCAATGTGTACAGATGCGCATCGCGCTTGACACAATTTGAGGTTGAGTGAGGTAAGCAAGAATGTAACATAGGAGATGACTCGGAATGAATTCCCAGTCGTGGGTGCTTTTGGTGCTTTCGATGTGTACGCTTGAGGAGGGAATGACCAGGGCAAGATCTTGTCCTTCTTCAATTGGCGTTGGTTGCTGGTTGGGGGTAATTAAGTTTTCTAGCAAATCAGTCGCACAAGGAGATGGGGGAGTGCTTAATATTGCCAGGGGAGAAATAAAGTTCGCTATTGGTGACGGGGATCTGAAACATGCCTTTCTACCCCTCTTTTTGTTAATAAGCTGACTTCTCAACTTTGAAACAGAGTCATCAAATAGTAGTAATTCGTTGTCTGGAATGGTCGCTTCCAAGGCGCAGTCATCATATTTGGCGCGTTTGAATTGTGGCTGGTTAATGTCTTCCTGGAATATCAATAACTTGGCATCAACGACTTTTCGCTTCAACGGATTGTCTTGAACTCGTATTAATTGATTCATAAATTGTGGTGGGTTGTTCGCTTTGGGGGAGCCTTGATAAGCCTGAAATTCGAAACTCGAATTGAACACTTCAACTTTGGTTGTATCAATATCTGTTCCCTTTCTATTGAATTTGTATGTTCACAAAGTTCGAAGTCAACCTCCATATTACGTGTTCAATTTGTAACAAGAAGTGCAGGTTCAAATTCAATTCTACGTCCTTTTCGCGGAACAACGTAGTTCGAACGACAAGAATCTTATTGAGGATTGCGATGGAACATGAACTCCTGTATAAATACGTTTTAATGCAACAAAACAACCAAAAGTATAAAACTCAGTGACAAGGTTTTTTATTGTTTGGACTCAATCTGTTCCACATATTAGTTCTCTACAATGGGCTCTTTTTGGGACAAAATGATGAGATGTGAGTAAAACTATTCTTCATTGATTTTAAGCACATTCTCTGCTGGGATTGGTATTGACATCACTCACAACATCCACCTGCCTTGATGTATTTATATCTTCAGATAGAATACCATCAGCTGACAGCGTAATTCTTTTTGCATTAGCCCGACTGCGTCTGACTATTGTGACATTAACATTTGGATTGTCAGCATCGACATGTATTTCTCTTGATTCAGTATCAGACACTGGTATGTCATCAACAGGAACCTCTTTTACTTGTTCTTCTACTGCTGCAACCTCTATAATCTCACTTTGATCTAACGCCGCCTTGTTTTCATTAATATTAAAGTAGTTCTCTATAATGCACACCTGCCTGTCATTAAACAAACATACACGCCCACTTAGTTGATTAACACATTTGTCTAACATGTTGAAATATTTCGTTAGTTTATGGTCAGTAAACATTTTTCTGGTCAAGACAATACGATCAAAGTGAGTTGGATCAACTCTCCTTGCAACAAATTTTCTATTTTTCTTTTCCTTTTTCTTTTTAGGTCCATTTATTAATTTATAAATAATTTGACTAATCTTTATTGCTTCTTGCTCACTATCCTCTTCTTGACCTTTGGACACAAACTGTTGAACATATTCAAACATCAACTTGAATGCATCTTTGTCCGGTAATACTCTCTTTTCGCAACAAAACCAAATCAAATAACCAGGAGGATACAATGTGTCCACGCTCGGATCATTAGGTAACTGTTCAACATGTTGTGGTTCGAACTTTGTACTTGTTTTTAAAATATTAGAATACATTACAACGGGATTATGACCCTTTTCTGAAAGTAATTTATTGAACCACTCAATCAGCTTCGCTATGATTTGGTGTTCTTGAAAATACTTATCCAAAGCATTTTGATACTTGCTCTTTGCAATTTCGATTCGCAACCGATCAGCTTGCCCAACACTAAACCTCGGCACAATGTCCATACCAATAATAAACGTATCAACAAAATCTCGGCACCACAAGGAAAGATTTTTAGATAAAAAAGCAGAAGAAGAAAATGTTAAACACCGAACACATGGAAGTCTCATTTGATTTAAATTACATTTTTCTAAAAAGTATTCTCTCAACAGGAAACTTAGCAGCGTCGCAACGGCTCCGCCTAATGAATGACCTACTGTGATGACTGTATCAAATCGTCTGTAGGAGGGTTCGTCGCTCAATAAAATCTCATCCAATTTGTCCTGAATTTGAGTCAAGATCCATCTAGCAGAATCTAACTTGCCACCATGTACAATTCCCACAACATGTTCCTCGTCACCCAACTCATAAAATTTATGAAGCTCCAGAGTTTTCGGAGCCGCAGTAAAGTTGGTAAAAACGTCCTAAATTGTCAAGATGCATGTTCACCAAATTCGAGACCTACCGCCACGCTATCTGTACCTCTGACAGAAATAATGATTGCATTCAAATCGTGGTCCAGGCTTAGAAAAAAAGCCTGCTTCATGTGCTCCGAAACACAAACAGATTGGACGCAACCTTGGAACGGATGTGCTCTTAAATGTTTGTGGTCCTTGTTTTTAGTTATAGATGTCGCACATTTTAGGGAAGTGTCTAATGATTCCATCAAAACAAAGTGTTGGGTCTCGTGTATAACAATTGGATAGTAAACCATGTTGGCGTAAGGTAACAACTTTTGTGCTAATAAGAATTTTCTTGCGTCAATCTTATCTGGATTCATGTTGTGTTCAAACTGTATGAAATCGTCATCCTTTTTGTTGTCCTGCTTATATAGTATCGGATTTGCATTTAGGTTGCTTGATACATGCTGTTTTTTGTGTTCTACAACCAAGCTGGCCAAACCCACAGTTATATCACCAACCGTAAGTTCTGAATAAGTAGGCAAAGCACGCTTCATACTCTCAGCCGAGTGATGAAGGAGCTTCAGAATTGAATTGTTATCCATTTTTGATGTTGTGAATGGTTGACTTTACGAACAAGAAGTGTAACATCTGACATTATTCCTCGTTGAGTAGGACGTCTTCTGAAACATCACAAGGATTCGGCTGAGACAATGACAATATTCGGTATTCTATTCAATGCAGGAACCAATTAAATTGAAAGTATACTATACAGCGTCGCATTAGAATGATTAGATATTGGGAAAAGATCAAAAAATATCCCCGTTTCATACTCTATACTCCATGCACTCGATTACTTTTATCAAGCACCATTTTAAAAGTTCAAAAATGTGTAATGTTTCAAGTTTGTTCGAAACATTTTTAAAGTCAAGGTTAAGGGATATGATGCCCGATTTGATTTACAAACGCTTTAAGACGCCAGAAGTTTTGACCATTTTTTGCGGAATAATCGTCTTGAATCCGTTGTATGTGCTTACAACGGTGGTTGACTTGTCAACGAACCATCATTTACACCCAACTAATTTCCCCCAGTAACTATTCACCAAAAATAAACGCATGCTCAGAACTGCATTGTTGGTCCTTGCTTTAATAGCATTGGTTGTTGCTTCATGTGTCGACAAGTGCAGCGAGACTAACATAGCAGGCACTGTTGAGTGGGATAAATGTTTGAACTTACACTGCAAAACATTACCACAAAGAATCCTATCACTTAAGAGCTACTGCATGAAGGAGTGTTACAGTGGAGCAGACAGTTATTTGGGTTGCAAGAGAACCTGCTCTGATGCAAGCGAGATTCTTAGTGAAAATGAGTTCACTGAAAAACTCAAGAGGTTAGCAAATGAAGCCATTGAGGAGGGCAAGAGAGTGTGGAGAAACCTAGACAAGTGCAACTTCTGCAAGAGAGGATGCGATCTTTTGAGTTTGGCAAAGCCTTCCATCACCAAAGAATGCGGAATGGCCTGTGAAATCGTTTGCGCTGCAGTCAAAAAGTAGAGATGTTTGACTATATAGTKAACGGTTTGTCATGCTGAATCCCAAACTTGGGGGACCAACCGTGCAACCAACAAATCCATAACAACATCATCTTAATCACAGTGTTCGCCGTTCTGCGAGATATATACTTGTAGATGGCGAAAACAAACTCAGGCGCAACAGTGCAGCTGAGCACAAACGGAACACCAATTATTGATCATGCCGCCACTTTAACTATGGAACAAATAAGAAACTATTTCAGCTTCCCACTACACGAGGCTTGTGTTAAGTTGAATGTGGACCAAGTATCACTCAATAGAAGATGCCGCGCCTTAGGAATTAAAAGATGGCCATACCGTAGGAGGGCAGACTGTGCGATGGACCCAACAGAGGTTATGGACTTTGCAATAAGGACGGAGCAATCAAGCCCCTTTTATTCAAACGTTCAAAATAATCCATCTTCATCAACCCCAAACAACATGTTCCACACATTCAAACTGGATGGAAGCCCTGGAACGCCAAAAACATCTTCAAGCATGATGTTTGGGAGGAGCATGTCCTCACCCATCACACCCACCTCTCTAGGACCGTATGGAAACCAATACCCAATAATGGACCCTTCAGCATATCCTCAGTTACACTATCCACAAAGTTACCCACTATTTAACCAACATCCACAATCCCCCTACATCAACCCCTCTCCCACTTACCCATATCCTCATGCTCATCCACACATAAATAGTTATCCACAACAAACAGTTCCTGTGCAACAACACATACACAGCGAACCAAAGCCCATACCGTTCCGTGACTCAAACTCATCACATCCCTCTTCAATACCCATAATTAAGGTTAACGAAGATGGCTCCTCCCCCAACTCAAACATTATCATACCGGCACCCACAAAGATACGTGTACCATCATTATTAATATCAACAAAGAAGAGACCAAGAATAGGTCTCAGTGTAGCAAACATGGGTGCCGACGAAGACATGTGCGAGTCGCCTATAAAGAAGGCTCATACCGACGAAGCAGAATGTGGAAGAGAGAACACACCATCTTCGACCGATTCAACCACGCCCACTACTTTAAGTAAATTAATAATAACCAAGCGCTCCGTTGAACAGCCTGGGGAACAAATATTGCCCAAGGACTTACCGCGAGATAGAAGGAGTCCGCCGCTGACGGTGGTCACCACCACAACAGTTACGACCACTGTAACCACAATGGATCCAATGATGTGTAGCCCTGCAAGTCCTATGGATGCGACAATTCTCTCAAGACATGTGAGTGAAGTAGTTGATGAGGGTGCGTTCAGGCGAAAGTCTTAATCTTGTACATTTACCAATGTGATTAATAATAAATACTTTATTTATACAATAATAACAAGGTGTGTTTGAAATTTATTAAATTTTTATTAGTGATGATGGTGGTGTCTGTGATGGTGGTGATGGTGCCCACAGTAGTGACATTTGTGATGATGGTGGTGGTGTCCGTGATGCTTATGATGGTGGTGATGCCCGTGGTGTTTGTGATGATGATGGTGATGGTGGTGGTGGCATTTGTGGCAATGGTGTTTCACGACCCTTTGTAGTTTATCAATCTTGTACAACATCTTCCTTAGCTTTTGCTTCAAGAACACCTTGAAGAATGGATCTACATGACCGTGGTGGCTATATGCCTCTACATTGGCCATCCCTATACATACGAAAAACAACAGGAGTAGAACAAACTTTCTCATAATTATATGAACACATCAATATGATTGTTTGGACAATTTATCAACTACTTGATGGTGGTAACCTGTTAATCAACAATCTCAAAAGATGCCACCTCTCGCCAAAACAGGATTGAGAGTCCTCACGATTGGTGAAGCAGATGATCCTGCCTCTTCTGAGGCAATAAAAGCTCAAGATGTGAGATATTATTTAAAAAGATTTATTGATGGAATGTATTGATTATAGTGGTGTAATCTACGTAGAACCTTTTGATTTCTTTTGAGTTGAGTGTTTTGATTGCATTGACATCTGGGTCCAACATGAAAATAGAAAAGCACAATTCGATTGCTCTCTTCCACTTTCCTGCCCTAATTGCACCTTCAATAGCGGACATGCATTTCTCAATTACATTTGACAGTGAATTGTCATGATCAGGACAAGCCGGCTTGTAATAATCAACAACAATTAGTAAGAAGAATAACTTGAGTATTCTCGAATAAACAGGTATGTGGTCAATCATTGTGCGCACGGTGTCGCGCTTCCTCCCTTGGGACTTGCCAGTTATCAAGGCTTGGTTCATGTCTTTGCAGATGGTCACTACTTTATTCATTGAATCAGTAATCAGTCTACTTGACTGCCTCAATCTATTAGTTTTTTTGAATTCTTTTTCAGTCATACCGACTGGATAGAACTTAACATCAACTACATCAGGCAAGTCAAATCTTTCTGAAAGAAGCTTTACCCACGGATCAGTCAAAACAAAAATACCATCAACTAACAACTGCTCTTCAACACTGAATGAGGATTGGGAGCAAGTTGACAAGCGCTCGGTTAGTTGTGAGAGCTCTTTATCAACATATTCATTATAAGAAATCATGGCCAGTCTGGCTGTATCAATTTCCCTTTCCAACATGTTCTTTGGATGAAACAATGGCTCGTACTCATTATACAAGAAATCGCAACAACGTCTAACAATACTAATGGGCGAATCATGCTCCTCCCTGAATACATCATTATCATTACAAAGCACAAGAACTAGGATCAAAACTCGATCAGCAATTTGCTTGGAGAATTGGTCAGGTAACAAACTACCATGAGATAAGCAATCTCTAGGGCGACCAGAATCCTTCCATAACAGTAAATCATAAATCATATTAATATGGCGGACATCAAAAACTTCAAATATTTTATTATTACCATCAGGTAGATAAGAACATGGCAAACTTGACAATAATATATCAAGAGTAGTATACAAACTATTCTTCTCAGCGGTGAGGAACCGATGAGCGCAGTCGTTGACGCACACAAATATTCTTCTTATGCAGTGCTCAAGAGCAGGAAATACAATGGCGAGAAAATGGAAATACTGTTCATTACAATAATACTCGAGAGCAGGTTTCCAATGGGAATCAATAAACTGAGGCACAATAAAAGCACTTCTCTCGAATAGATGGCTAATTTGACTCTTGTCAACTCTTGTCAACTCTGGCGTGACAATGTCATGGTTCATTTTGTAATGAAACATTTCAAAGGGGTGAGGTCCCTTCAGTGGATGACTGACGTCAAGATAAAACAAGTAATCAGATGGTTTTGACAGCAGAGAAGAGATATCGCGAGACAAACTAACCATTAACAACAAGAGTAATGATGTATAACATGGATGAAATTCTGATTCGGTTACAAAGCCATGTAGCGTTACATTTCTCAAATTCAAACTATTTAAAGGCCCAAACATTGCCCTTAACAAGAATAACTTATCGGCACCGACAATTTCGGAGAGATCATTGTTCATGAGGAATTCGCTCAATTTTGGAATGTTCTCGTTAAAGTACATGACTGCTGTCCTCTTGTTCTTGCTCATGTAGGATGCCAGCAGTACGTCTTGTAGACCGTGTTCGAAGTAAGCGACGGCCATGGTGAATGCCAACATGCTGCTTCTGTTGCAATGTTCATCGACGAACAGGCTGAATAAATATGGTTGCGATAGAATTGCCATGCTGCTCTGATACATGTTAATAAAGTTTGATGGTTCGTTATTGAAAATGTCTTGGAATAATTTGTTGTGCACAGTGAGGGCGATTGACTGAATGCTACGGGCACATTGAATGAACATTTCATCTTCGTTGTCACTTAAAAGTAGATCTAGATTGCCGTTGAGCAGCTTGCTTATGGTTAGTTCCTCCCAATTTAGAGTGATGGAACCGTCGGAGTTAGTTTGGGTTATGGTGTTGAAGTCCAATAGTTCTTGGTTTTGAAACTTCATGATGGATACTACTTTGTCTGATAGCGATGTTTGTTTTGATTGTCTTAGTGTGAAGAACTGTGATTTTAATTGTTCGTATAGCTCGCTTTGTGTACTGCATTCTTTTATCGCTCTGCTTACATACCACTCTTTCACAACATCGAAGGGTACGGTATTGTCGTTGGACTTGTTGATGTAGTCCTGTAGTTTATCCATTTTTTAGTTCTGCGCACTTCCGTGAACTGAATGGAACTGCTTTTCAAAAACGAACATCTTATCGAAGTTGATTGTAACGTTTTTTCTTAAGCTTTCAGAAAATAAGATGAGCGAATGGAAGAGGATAAGACCACCCGGAAAGACCGAACAGTCAAGTCCTAAGAAGAGGAAACTTGATGTAGTGGATGTCGTTACATGTTCGTCTGAGTCTGATTCTGAGAGTGAGGTAGAGGAGTTACCCTATCACGTTTCGGTCGTTAATTCACTTTTGGGGATGTCAAATAGTATGGATGAACCCGAATTCTTCAAAAAACCAGTCCAAGAAATAATCAAAGAAGAGTCGCTCACAAATGCCAACATCAAACGTCTATGGGCAGACTCTTACAAGTCCATCGAGACAGGGAAACGCATTGCCGAAGATACAAATGACGAAGAGGAGTCCAAAGAGGATGACACAGCTTGGATGGATAATGACGTTATCGACTTGTTTGCTTTCCTTCTTACCATAGGAAGAGAATCAAAACTATCGCACATGACCTGTGAAATGTGTTCGCCAATGGTTCATGAGACACTCTTGTCCTGCGAACAAAACGGACTTGGAAATTTAAAGTACATGCAAGATCAACTGTCATTAATAGGGCACAAAAAATACACATTTTGGCCGGTGCTTTCGCGCGACGAACATTGGGTTTTGATTGTTTTTGAAAAAAATGAAAAAGGCAATCGGGCTTTATTTTTTGATTCTTTAAATAGAAAGCAATACTACAAGGATACATTAGAAAAATTGGAGAAGCTTCAACAACTCTCGACGGTACCAGAATGGGTCAAAAATTGTAAACTAGAAAATGTCACCAACATTCATGATAAAAAATGTCATCAACACGATGGACGTAACGTACCTATACATTCGTGTGGTGCTTGGGTGTGTTTGTATATGGAGCTGTTGTCCAATGATATAAACGTGAGCGATATGATTAAATACTTGAATACAGTGAGGGCTGGTGATGCCAAGATTGGCATTCAACATTATGAGAAACTGATGCAGAAGAGGTTGTTGTATTTTGTACGTGAAGATGAGACGCACTTGTTAAATGCTGTTCAAACAAAAAGGAATGCTAGCAGTAGCCCAGTTTATTAAAAAGATTATTGATGTATTTTATTGTGTATGCTGCCCGTTCATTTCAATCATGTCCAATGTTAAGAAAATCAATCTTCTAACTTGCTAAAAGGTATGCTTACCATCCAGGTACAGGATGTAATATTTGAAATGTTCATTTTGTTGCAGGTACATCCTTGCAACATACAGGGAACTCTCTTTTGGGTCGGTTTTTGCTGTTGAGTTCACTGAAACAGTTATGACAACAGATTGATGTTTGATACCTAATAAGAGATTAAAAATTTGTCGTTCACGAGAATCGAACTCGTGTCTCAGGTGCCACAAACCTATATTCTACCAATGTTCAAATTATTAAACTAGAACGACTTATACAAATATTATATTTGTGTCCAAATAGTAGCTTTTAATTTACCTTCAAAAATTGTGAAATGAAGTGAAATTATTGAAAGTGTATTACAGTGTTCAGACTTTTTTCGGTATAAACATTGCAGAACGAAGGGTCTTCTTTAGATGGACATAACAGAAATGGACGGTTAATTTGGGCACAGAGATATTTTTATTTTTAACAATAAACAATAATAAACACAACATGACGGTACAGATCAACGAACAGCAACCAAAGAGACACCTTAAATTCTGTATTTGGGACCCATCTAACCGCACACACTATAGCGGAGGAGAAATGATTAGAACTATGTACAACTCTTGTTCGGATCAAGACTACACCATCTCAGGGGATGTCTACGCAGTTGCTTATAATCACTTTCCTGGAACTCCTGCCCCTAAACAAGTTACATTGGATGAAGTTGATCACTATGTAGAGGACACAAACCAACCAAACTTCAAAGTCACACCATACGTTCCTAATGAGGATTTGCCTTCAGCTGAACAAGTTTTTGATTACATTGCCAACAACTACGATGGGCTGTTGATTGGTGGAAGTGACGATTCTGCTGACGATGACTCCCTACCATACATCCCCCTTTTAGTTAAAGTTCTTCGCAAAGTTATAGAGCATGACTTTCCAACTATGGGCTACTGCATCGGTGGGCAACTTATTGCTAGGGCTGCACATGGAAAGAAAAGCATACACACATTGGAGGAAGTGACCGGTCACCATGGAGGAGAATACGGCTTTATCAAATATCACATGACTGACGTTGCAAGAAAGTGCCCATTATTTGAAGGTGTAAAAGATGGCTTTGTCTCTACCGCACTCCACAATGATTGCTTTTTGGTTGAAGAGAAGGAATGGTTATTGACAAGTGCTCTATGCCCACACGCAGCGTTCCAGGTGCATGAGAAGAAGATTTTTGGATTCCAATTCCATCTTGACTTTACTAAAAAAGAAGGAGAGAAATTTTTCGATTTGGAGAAAATGCATGAAAAAGATGTCAAAGTCATTATGGTATGTGGTACATTTAAATTATTGTTAACTAATCATTTAAGGATGCGGAAAAGCCTGACCTCTCAACCTCTAGAAAAATCATTAGAAACTGGATAAGGCAGTATGTTGTCAAAGAATAATAAAAACAGAATTATCATGTTTCCATCGTACAAAATGTATTTGTGTGAAATTAACATTCTACCAAAAGCAGATTTTGTGAATGATTGATCAGATGATAATGAATCCACACCTTTTGTCACCACTCTGACTACTAAATAAATGGTTCATGACTCGTCCGCAGTGTGATTCACCTCAAAGATGTGAAAAGGAACAAGACGATTCAGGGAATCACGGAAGTTCTAAAAAAGTTGTTATTATGTAGCTATTATTAAATAATTATAAATAAGTTTTGTCCCGTTGAACTTTCAAAAAATAAAAAAACACTACACACACAAAATGATAGAGCCAGTCCACGACAACACATCATTCAACAGACTAAACATCATCGCATCACACATCAATAACTCTGAGGTAATAGAAGACATTGAGAGTTTTGACCCATCATCACCTGTCATACTTAAACCAACAAGTAAACTCACACCAAAGGCGTGCGTGCGGTACAACAATGCAGACATCGGTGTATACTGCAAAAGAAAAGCAGTATGTGACAAAAGAACACATCCAACAGGAGAAGACGCCTACATGTTTGCGAATAATGTCAAAATGACAGCGATAGGTGTTGCGGACGGAGTCGGAGGGTGGAGCGAATACAACATAGACCCTTCTATAGTTTCGCTTCAACTAATGCAGAACTGCAAGCAGTTGTTCTCTAGCGAACAGCCCAATGTCAAGGAAGATGCAACACAAGAGCGATTGATGGAGGTCGAGACCATTTCCCACATGAGCGTGCCCATGCCAAAACGTGTATTGATTGATGCCTACTCAATGCTATCCACACAAAAGTTTGTAGAGGCTGGGTCAACAACGGCTTGCGTAGTGACCATAGATGACTCCCTGAACCTATCTTATGCTAACATTGGAGACTCCGGCTTTATAGTTATAAGGCCCAGCACTGGAGAAACTATTTTTAGATCTCGGGAACAACAGCACTATTTCAATGCGCCATTCCAGTTGGCCGTCATACCCCCACACATTTATCAGTTCTGTGACCCTAGTCTCCTGTTGACTGATTCACCCAATGACGCTGAGAGCGAAACGAACGTGGTACAACTACAAGATGGAGATGTGATCGTCATGTCCACGGATGGGCTGCTAGATAATTTATTTGATCATGAAATCATCAAGATTGTACAGAACCATTACATTGACGAACAAGAAACGTCATCATTCGCTCTAGCCAAGAAGTTGGTACAACAAGCAAGATTAAGGTTTGATGCAGATCAGATTCTCGACAATCACACTCCCTTCTCTTTGGGTGCAGAGCAGTTCTTGTTGTCGACGGGGGCCATCAACATCAATCAATGTATAGCAAAACAAGGAAAACCAGATGACGTCACATGTGTCGTGTGCGTTGTTGGAAATTGTTCACCACCTGTATCACCATGTGCTTCATTAGGAGAAGATGTGTCTTGTTAATAAAAAATAAAATTCGATTCATTGTGCATTACTTTTGACCTAGGGTTTTTGATAGTTCTAATCTGTTCGAAGCGCTTTGGAATGTTTTATGCGGGAAAATCTATCACGTCTAGTTGTAACTAGAAGCATTATAGTTGACTGAGTTTTGTGGACATTCGAACATTCAAAATAAAAAACTGTTTGAGGCATGTCATACGTAGACTTTGTTACACCAGCTATTGAACATGCTCGGCAAGCAACAACTGCTGATGAAAAGAAAAGCTATGATGAAGCACAAAAACTTTACCTCAAGGCCATAGACTTTTTTTTGACAGCAATTAAGCACGAAAAGAACATCAAAAAGAAGGAAATGTTAAAAGGAAAAGTTGGAGAGTTATTAGAGAGAGCGGAGCAAATAAAAAAATTCCTACAACAACAAGCAGAGGAGAAGGACGAGAGCGTCGATGGCGCCGGTCCAAGTGGTACTGGTGTAAAAGCCCCAAGCAAGGATGCCAAAAAAGATGGAAAGAATGATCGCGATAAAGAGAAGGAGCAACATTTAGGTGCACTAGAGGGAGCAATCGTTAGAGAGAAGCCAAATATCAAATGGAGTGATGTAGCTGGTCTAGAAGGAGCTAAGGAAGCTCTGAAAGAAGCAGTCATCCTGCCAATCAAATTCCCCCAACTTTTTACAGGAAAGAGATCACCATGGTCCGGCATTCTACTTTATGGACCACCCGGTACAGGAAAGAGTTACTTGGCCAAAGCAGTCGCCACCGAGGCCGATTCTACATTCTTCTCCGTCTCTTCTTCGGACTTGGTCAGCAAGTGGCAAGGAGAGAGCGAAAAATTGGTAAGAACATTGTTCGAGATGGCAAGAGAAAACAAACCAAGCATCATCTTTATTGATGAGATTGACAGTATGTGTGGAAACAGAACCGATGGAGAGAATGATTCGACGAGGAGAATCAAGACCGAATTCTTGGTTCAAATGCAGGGTGTAGGAAAGGACACGCAGGGTGTGCTGGTGCTAGCCGCCACCAACATTCCATGGCAATTGGATCCCGCCATCCGTCGTCGTTTCGAGAGAAGGGTGTACATTCCGCTACCCGATGAAATGGCCAGGCTAGCAATGTTCAAAATACACATTGGCACCACGCCCAACATGATCTCAGGGAGAGAATTGGAAATGTTAGCAAAAGAAAGCAACGGCTATTCTGGAAGTGATATTTCCATCCTTGTAAGAAATGCACTCATGGAGCCCGTTCGAACCTGTCAAATCGCAACTCATTTTGTAAGAGTGTCTGGGCCTTGTCCAAGAAACCCTGATGTTATCGTGGACGATTTATTGACTCCTTGCTCTCCCGGCACTTCAGATGCGTTGGAGATGAGTCTTATCGAAGTACCTAGCGAAAAGTTGTTGCCTCCCCCAGTGACTTATTTGGACTTTAAAAAGGCACTCAAGACGTCACGTCCATCTGTGGGTCAGGATGATTTAGGTGTTTATGTGAACTTTACTGAACAATACGGTATGGAAGGTTAATTAAAAATATTTTACAATTCCAAATTGTTCTTGATGAAGATTTTTGTGAATAGATTGAGTTCGATGGGATGTCTTTTTGCAATTTCTTCCAAGTCCTTTTCATATGATGATTTGTCTTGATTGCTCTTCATGCATTGGATGATGTTGTTGAGACATTTAATGAGGACTTGATCTGCCTTCCTCTTCTTGTCGTCCTCCTCGATCACCTTGTAGCACAATATCCCTGCCAATACCAAAAAATAGGTTCGGTCTTGTTGCATTGTTTTTGTTTTGTGCTTTTTGGCCAAGAGTTGGGCGAATCTTGCCAAGCTTATAAAGGTGCCGTTATCTTCTTTGACGAGTAGTCTGAACGCACCTAAATTAATTAGAGCTAAATTGATGTTCGAGTCATACATTCAGCTAAAGCTTCCTTGGACTGTATACTAGGGTAGCTATCAAGAAATTCGTGAAAGTGCAGAGTATTGGTATCCTTCTTAGCAACAATATTCCATAGCTTCTTCTCAAACTGATTTCCTCTTGCAGAATTAAACCCTTTTTCAAACATTGCTTTATCCAGCGTTCTTTTTTCTATTCCAGAATCTTCAACTTTGTTCGCGAGTGCGTTGTACTCAGCTGTTTGAAGCTTCGTCCTTAGTTGTTGAAATCTCATTTCATAGTATTGGTAGTCAAATTTCTCTTCTTCTAAATCGCTCTCTGATCTAACCCATTTGCTTATCGGTAGGTTGTTTGTATTCTTATTTGCAACTGCCTTTAGAGCAGCTACTGTGCTATCATCCACTTTTATAAATGACGACTCCTTCCTATTCTTATCTAGAGATCTTCTGCCACTGGTTGGAGTTGTCCTACCAGACTGAGAGGGGGTACTTATAAATGATTCACTGTCATCAAAGAAACTACCAGGAGCGTTACCCATTACAATAAACTATTTGACTGAATGTTTAACAGAGAATACATTTGTGAACTACCATCACCAACATGAACAGTTTTACTGTCACAGGAGACTACTCCAAGATGCGTTTAGACGCTTTTCTACATAAAAACTCTGCTTTCTCTCATTTATCAAAGTCGCAGATTGCCAAGACGATTGAACAACAAAAATTACCGCCTGATGATAATGCACTATTTGTTGTGCAAATAAATGGAGAAAGAGTCGTAAAACCATTACATAAGCTAAAAGTCGGAGACGTAATAACGTACAGCATTAAGGTAGACACTGAACCAAAAAAAATACTATCAGAGCTTGTCGCACAAGAAGATATACCCGTCGACATTTTGTATGTGGATGAACACATTATAGTTGTGAATAAACCAAAAAACATGGTTGTCCATCCTTCATCTAATAGAAATCTATCTGGTACGTTGATTAACGCTTTACTTTTTAAATTTGGTGCTGATGGACTGTACGATCCTCCTGAAGAAAAGGAATCAGAATCAGCAAATGACAAGCATTACAGACCAGGAATTGTACACCGTCTCGATAAAGACACTAGTGGTGTTATGGTTGTAGCACGTACCGCACAAGCGTATGATGGTCTTAAAAAGCAGTTCATGTTAAAAGACAAATTAAGCATGAAGAGGACTTACAGTGCACTTGTTGAAGGAGATATGAATACGAAAGCAATCATGCAAATTCGTGGTGGAAGTGCCCATGAATCCCAAGACGTTAAGCGAGATGCAAATGTAATAACAGTTTACATCGGTCGCCACCCCAAAGAACCTTCGAAAAGAGTAGCACATTGGGAAAACAAACAAAGCAATTTAAAACAAGCAGTCACCAGGTTCACTCCAATAGAAGAATTTACTAATTCCAAGTATGATGTGAAATTCACACTGGTTGACCTAACGTTGGAAACTGGGCGAACTCATCAAATTAGAGTCTCAATGGGACTAATCAACAGGCCCCTTGTCGGTGACGAAATGTATAATCCAAGATACAATGTGAAAAAGGGAAGAAAGAAGGAAGACGAGCTGACTTTGGATACAAGACGAGCTGGTCAATTTCTACATGCACGCCTTCTTGGATTCATTCACCCACACACAAACACCTACGTAGAATACCAAGCACCCATACCCGAATACTTTGAAAATTTCATGAAGCAAATACGTAACAATTAAATTATTAAATGTTTTATTTCTCTTTTATAAACAATTGTGCTTGAGGTGCGAGTTTGTCGACACTAACCATACCATCCCTTTCATATTGAAAAGACATTTTTGGAAAATTACAAACAAGTTCAACTTGGTTACAATCTAAACCCTTTTCTACATCGATGTAATCAAAAAGTGTCTTGATGGTATCTGTCAGAGCGAACCTCCGGTTGAGTTGAGTGCCGTCTTGTAATCTTATCCGAAGTGCAGCAAAAGTTCCTTTGATTAGAGGAGGCTCTGCAGGTAAAGTCCTAATCTTTTCTTCTCTACTCCTCTCCAGTGCCTCCAATCTTGATTCTTCGAGCGACCGTGCAACTCTTTCTTGTTCCTCAATCATGTCCTGATGTCTTTTTTTTTCTTGATCTTTCCTTAAGCTCTCTTGATAACGCTCGTCTTGTTGATTAAGCACTGACATGATTTGGGTCTCCACTACTTTTTTATTTTCCAATAGAGGTCCGTGAACTTCAATCGCAGTCAACATTTTATCAAAGCAAAGAGTGTTTAGATCAACGACGCCTTCGAGGACGTCGATGATGGACACGCTGTTTTCAAAGTAAGATAGTAGACATGTGGTTGGGAGGATGCTGCTCTGCATGTTTGTGACGTGATGGGCTACTTCCATGTTTCTTGACAGCATGTTACGAAATGATCTTGTGTTTGCTTGGTTGTTGACGTCTCCCATCCATAAAACAAAATTGTGATTGATCATGTCCATGATGACATCATTGGTGAGAATGTCTGATGCGTACTTGAAGGAGTCAGAATCGTTTTTAGAGTACAAGACGCAAACTAGGATTCTAGAAGACCGTTTTGCTTCGTCAAAAGCCTGATCATAGGGTTTGTCGATGAATAGTAACTTATCAATGTTGGAGTCCGCGTAGCGGGTCTTGAGGGTTTGCTCAAAGAGTTCGTATAATGCTGAATTTTCAATCATGATGCTGTCTTGTGGTTGTCCGGAATCTGACGAATAGTTGGCATCATCATCCATTTCGAAATCCTGTTCGTACTCATCTACTGGGGAAGATAGCGCGCTTATTTGCATGTCCTTTTGTATTTCTTGCTCCTGCAAAACATGTTCCTCGATTTGTTTAGCGGTGCTGCCAATTAATAACAGATTTTGGCCGTCCTGAAAACCTAAGGTCGTCATTGTATCATCGCTGTTAAATTGTTTCTTTTTTATTCCAAGAAGCTTCTGATTCTCTTTTGGTATCCCAAAGATGGTGTACAACCGAACCCTTAAATCGTCCAATGTATCATCAGGTCTAACTTCAAGTTGCTTTTCAATGCCTCTGTGTTTTATGAAAAGTTTTATGTACATTTGTTTGTTCAAAATCAAGTTCTTTTTTGCACATTGGAAATGCTTCTAAAAATAAATAGTTGATTTCCGTTACAACAGGTCAACAAAGACAAGTTTGAAACCATGTTTGATTTCATAAACAACTTTTATTAACGGGATTTACAGAGATAATGTAAAGATCGCTTTACTCGCAATCCATGATCCTTCTATTGTGGAGGAACCTAAAATCACGATCTGGTTTTCCGTGCTCTCCATGATTAATTTTTTTTGTAATCTTGTCGAAAGCAGCCACATCAGTACCAGTTTGGTCTGCTAATTGATTGCAACCCAAATAACTCCATAGTTGAGCAGCAATATCAAATGTATACTTTTTATCTGCAGCAAGTTCTGGTTTTGATAATAGATCTAATCCTACCAACTCACCAACCCTCTTGTAATTCCTTTTTCCTTTCATTTGCAGAGGTCCTCTACCTTTATACTTGACACCATCACCTTTTTCATCATTACCATAGGCAATATCCATCTCCAGTTCATGGCCGGAGGCTATACTTTCAAAGGCACCCAAATCTCCAGTCTCGTGACCTATTTGAGCAATAAAGGCTGCTTGTCTTCTACAATTATTGATTTCATGTTTAATCATGGCCTTGTTTAACAAGGGTAGGTAGTCCAGACCAACAACTTTTGACACCTTATTATGGAACATTGCGATAAAGTCGTTCAAACTCAAGTTCACGTTGATATTGTCTTCTTGATCGGCATCATGACAAGTGCATAGACGCACGACATTGGCATCTTTTCCTTCGCAAACCATTTGATCAGGAATATGACTCTCGTAACAAGTCTCATCATCTTGGGTCTGCATGGGAGACCGTCTATAATGAGTTGGTTGAGTAAATTGATGGGAAATACAATCACGACAATCAAAATGTTTACGCAGCACACGACATCTATTAATATGAGTCAACGCAAATCTTGCACACGACATCTTTACGCCTTTACAAACATCATTACAATCTTGATCTGGTTTGCCTTTTACAACTTTTATTGTCTTTGTATTGGTTGGCATTTGGAACTCCCTGTCAAACTCCGGACTCGCTCTCATCATGGTCAACATACTATTGGTCATTGTAGGTTTATTATCGCACGGCGAAAACTCTTTTCCGCGACACAATCGGTAATCAAACCAATCATTGTGACTCATTCCATTAAAGTATAAATCATCGTAGCAACGTGGAAATCTTCCTCTTTGGTCGCTCCCTCTCTCCCAAACCGACGAAAAGTCTCCAATGTGGTCCAATAGATTATGTCTGTATGCACAATTGTTGCGATCGGGTCCAAAGTATTTTGCTCCCTCCTCGTCGTACTTGGTCCACCATGGACTGGTCATGGCATCAGGTGGACCTTGGAATCTGTTGCGGAATAAGAAATTCGAAATTTCTCCCACGTCTTTACAGTGGACGACCATTCCATTAAATCCAAAAGAAACACGAAGAGCAGAAAAGTTTGGAAAGTATAAATTCTCTGCTGCGTGAATCGCTCTGTTTAAATGGTGGAGAGCGAACGGACACATTTCAAAGTCGTCCTCCATGAGCATCATGTACCCATTGTCCATTCTGTCCTTGCACCAACTATTATGGACCTCTTCGAATAGCGCGCTTGCGTCTACATTTTGTTGTACGTCTCTGGCCCTCATCGTTCTGTATTTACCAGGGGCATCCTTCATGTTTGTAATTGTGTCGTCCCTCGTGTCCCTGTCCTTGAAATGGAACAACTTTGGAGCGAGGTTTGTATATTTTTTACGAGCATTTGAGTACGCAGGGTGAATGTTCTCTGGTCGCGGACTAAAAATGATAACTTTTGTTAAGAATGTCTGGTGAAGTGGTGAATCTTCCCACTCTCTGTACAATGCGTCCGCTGTTTTCTCTACATATCGGTCTCCGTTTATTCTGGGTGCGCTGAGTATTCCAACCGCCAATTCTGCTTTTGTATTTGTTCGAACGTGCCCGGGATTCAAAATAACGGGCGCTGCGACGGTCTGTGGAGGTGGTGCATCTCTGGCAATAATAAAGTAATAAACATTAAACAAGATCAAGAGTATGGATCCACATAATATTACTTTTGGTACCGTGCACTGAAAACGGCCAGGAACCGGAGATTTGCCTCTTCTCATTCACAACAAGAACAAGTTGACAGTACGTTGTAATCAAAAATCGTTTATTTCTTGGCCAGGATCTGATAACAATTATTGCACACTCTTACAGGATCCGAATGACCAAACCTTAAAACACTAATTCTCTTGTTGGTACAAGATCCACAAAAGATTCCTCCACAGTATCTGCAGTGATGTCTTCTTCTTAAAAACGTAAATGCCAAATTGCAGTCCATACAATTGTGGCAATCCTTATCGGGCACCCACTGGTGAGCACACACGCAAGCACTTTGGGACCCACCACAATCAATATTACGCACGCTCTTATCGGACAAGAATTCTACCATCTTTGGCGAATGCAAATCGCTCTCGCTCTTCACTCCCAACCTCCCGTACGTACCAGCTCCCCAACTAAACACGATGCCATCCTCGAGCAACACCATCACGTGGTTCACGCCACACGCCAACTGTTTGGCCGGTCTACTCGCCAGCGCATCCACTCGAACGGGCGCAAGTGCATGTTGTTTGATGCCGTTTCCAATCTGACCGTAGATTCCATTTCCCCACATGTAAATCTCTCCGCTGCTAGCGATGCAGCCGCTGTGAGTGCTTCCGGCAGCCACGCTCTTGACGCGAATGCCATTCTCCACAAAGCTTCGAATCATGGTGGGAACCAAACACTCTTCGGTGTTTCCGTGACCGAGCTGACCGTAGGTGGCATTACCCCACGAATAGACGGTGCCATCGTCACATACTACCAACGAGTGCCACAGGCCCAACGAGCACTGCACCACCTTCTTGTTGTCGAGCGCCTCGTGCCGTAGCAGCGTGGGAACGTACAAGTTGTTCTTGTTTCCGTGACCCAACTGACCGTCCTCTCCGCTGCCCCACGTCATGAAGGCTCCACCTTCCAATATACAAGCGCTGTGCCAATGACCACACTCCACATCCACCACCTTCTTACCTATCTGTTGCAGCGTGGGTATGGTGGTTGGTTTCAACTGCTTCTTCATGCTATCGCCTAGACCAGTCTGTCCGTGACTGTTACCTCCAAACACCCACACATGACCGTTGTCCTCCAACACCATGGTGTGGCTCAATCCCATGCGGACGGTGATGATCTTGTGACCTCGAAGCGCCATGACTAGAGTTGCCTTGAGTCGATCTCCCTCGTCGCCGTGTCCCAATCGACCTGCATCTCCGCTTCCCCACGTGAACACTTCGCCACCCAACATGACCGCCGCAGCAGCGCTATTTTCGCACGCCAGCAAACTCACGTCCAAGAACAAAAAGTCCTTCATGACGAGCGGTTCCGTTTGATCGTTTTGATCTCCGTGTCCGAGCGCACCCTTTGCACCTTGACCCCATGTGTAAGCATCTCCGATCCTTTCGAACATTTCTTTGAACTTTTTTTGATCTTCAAAATCATTACTGGAAGTGATGGGTTGGACTTGACTGGGAGTGATGGGTGCACCCAACAAATCCAACGATGCAGCGTCGCTGATGCGCTTGTTGGGTTTGTTTTGGTTTTCTAATAACATGGTGATGCCCTCCACCCAAGTATCGTATTCTCTCTTGTCCTTGCACACAATGTCCAACGTCCTATTCTTGTACAATAACGAAAAACTCAAATTCTCCAACTCTGGATTCTTGTATCGCATAAAGATTTGTGTTTTTTGTCCTCTCACAATCTTCTTGACCTCGCTGAGCGGAACCACTGATTCGTTGTAATTCTTGTTTGGCGATCCCCACATGAGGAATTGTTCGTCGTTCGATAATTTGATGGTCCTAAAGTGAGGTTTGGTGCTTCGACAGTATTTGAGCATGGTGGCACCTGCTTTTAATTCGTTGATGATTTCGGTCGGGTTGAGTTCGTAACTGGCCTGTTCGCTCTGTAATGCAATGTTGAATGTGGTGCTGCTGTCGTCGGTGTGTACTTGGTTGATGAGTTGTAGTTGACTGCTGGATTGTACTTTTTTGTTTTCTGAAATGACCACGTCGATGGCCTCCATCCAAGAATACTTTTCTTGTAACGAACTGGAGTGGAATGTGTAAGATCCTTGCGGCGTGCGTAGTTGGAACACTCCCTTGTTTGCTTCTGCATCTTGCATCACGCTCACATATTCGTATAGTTGGGAGTTGCTGCTTATTGGTATTTTGGTCCTCAATTCGAACTTGTCTCCTCTCTGTTTGGACAACACCATCATGTCGTTGAATAAATGTACGTAAATGGGCGCTCTGTTGTTAAAGTTGTCCATCTGATCCGCTAACACTTCCTCCAACGCGCCTTCTTTTTTGAAACGACGATGAGGTTCCAAGAAGCTTGCCTCCGGACTAAACGATTGTTGCACTCTTAAAAGTTCGTTGGTCGCATCGATCACCTTCATTGCAGTATTCAAGTGAACGGCTACTTCTCTAATCTTCTCCTCCGCGGATATCAGATCAGCATAGTCTGGATGGTAGGGTTCGGTGTGGTGGATTAAATCTCTCAACAGCAGTTGGTAACGAGGAATACGTTGGATGGGCAGGATCAAATAAGAAGATAAACCTAGTTTGGTTGTGCGTGTGTCCTTGTCCATGGTGGCCACAAGTGATTTGAACTCTTGATTCTCTCTTGATTTTTTTAATTGGGCCACTGCCTTGTCGTAATTGTTACAATATCTCGTATAAGTTTTAAAGAAGGGTGCCATGCTCAAGAAGACATCGCTGATTTTACTGCGGTCGTTGAATGATTCGCTCCCGATGGCCTCTTCTAATTTGGTTAGAAACGCTTCGGCAACGTTGGATATGACTTCAATGTCCGAAAAAAATGGTGCTGACATCTTTAGGTGCAATGTAGGAGTTGGGTGACGATGCTATGGTCTTCATGGGCTTGAGATAAACCTCCAAAAGAGAGCGCAAGCACTCGACGTATGTCTTCTCGGTGGATAAGATCTCCTGAGCATTTCTTCGTCTAGTGTATCTGTTGTTTTCTAAAGAGTTAGTGTGGAGTTGATTTTTAAACCTTACTTAGTTTCTTAAAGTACTTTCTTGCTTTATATGCTCTGTAATTCTTTTGTAAGGCAATAATGGCCTTGAGTTCCTTCGCTGTGGGCCTTTTGTACTTGTTTATTAGTACTTCCTTTTGTTTTGTTTCCTCCTCCGAAACAACCTTGGCAGCTTGTGCCTTCTTGTCCACTGGAGCGGACTCATCAGGTTTATACTCAACGAACATGCCACGAACCTCGGGCGTTTTTGGTGCTGATTCCTGCTGCTGCGTATCGGTAAATGTTCCTAGGTTCATTGACTTTACACGCGTTGGCATGGTAGGGGTAACTACCTGTATATGCTGTGAAGAGGAAGAATTGACTTTTGATGCCATAGAGAAACGTGAGGGTGGGGGTGGTAGTGTCTTTTTTGGTGCGTTTGTGTTATTTGTTAGTACATCCACCAAAGGTTGAGAAGAGTACTCAACTGTTGGTTGGACTGGCTGTGGAGTGGTCGTAACAGCTGGAGTAACTTCTTGGTTGGTGGCTGGTGCTTTAGACCGAGGAGTTACATAAGGGCTTTTTGGAGAAGGTGTGGTCGTCTCAACTGGTGTGATCGGTACAACTGATGTGTTTAGAGGGGACGTATTGGCCCTCGCTAAATTTGTTGAGTTTCTTGCAAAACGAGAAGGAGGATTTGGTAACTTTCCGTTTTGCTCGTTCTGCTTGGTTATTTGCTCCATTTGTTGAATGCGCTCCTGTATGGACAGTTGACGCGACATGCCTCAAGATGATACAAACAAACTTTGGGGTGGCGTAATATGAACACTAAGGTTGACTTTTCAAATTTTTACAAGGATTTTTGTCGTAATGAAGTTTCAAGACCTTTCAAGGAACTCAATTTAACATGGTTGATTTATACGTAATGTTGATTTAATAAGGCTAAAGTTGTCTTGATAAAAATACAGTATTGATAGTAGTTTAGAGTTATTTTAATTGACCCCATTCGAACGGTAAAATGTATCGGTGATTATTGATTTCCTCCCATGTTGAGAAACGTTTGCTCTATGGCCATCGCAAAGCCACCCAACTTCTTGTGAGCTTGTTAAAGGTCTAGAGCTTTTTTGCTGGGGTGATTTGTTTCTTTGATTGGCTAGGTATGCCATACGTCCTTTCCCTTCTTTACTGACTCCGTCAAACAGGATTCTTCGTTCAGGTGAGGTTGCATCTCTTCTAACTCGTTCTTTCTCACTCTCAACTCTCTCAGTTAATGAACGTAAAAGTAGTGCTCTTTCTTTGGCCAGCTCTTCTTTACCGTACTTATTGTCCCAGTGTTTCTTGGTTACATACTCTTTTTTAACTGTTTCTTTGAAAGCCTCACTGTGAACAGTCTCAGATTTTGCCCTCATAGTTACAGTTTCAAAAGTAAGTTACAAAAATTACCTGAGTTGAGCTATATTTATAGACAACAATACCCATCTAAACGGATGCATGAAAACGAATAGCAACATTGAGTAAAGCAGAATTAAGACAAATTTGAAAGCAGAATGATTTGGCCGGCCTATTTTCGGAGAGACATCATTATAATAACTAGTCGATCAGAGTTTGGCGCTCATTTTGGAACTGTGATCGGCCAAATGTTCGAGTGGCACTATAGTAAGTAATCAAGTTACTTTTTTATATTGACGACATAGCTACTTCCAGTCGCGTTTTTGTCAACACAGACGACGAATCTATAATTATGAGCATTGTAGGTGATGAGAAAACAAAGGAAAAAATAATATCAGAGAGGAGCAAGAAACCTTTTGATATTTTTCAAGACTTTGTGGAAAGAATGGATGTAAAATACGAAGACGATGAGAAATTTAGTATCTCTGTTGTGCGTGAATAAACGTCTACGTGCGATAATGGAACATTAGTGCTGTTGTTCAACTGAATATTTTCGAATTTTTTTGTAACATATTCGCACGTTCTCCTATCTTTAGAACACAAATGACATTGACAATCTATTTTAAAAGCATAAACCGGTTTTTAAAAACACAAGACAATGTCTGATATCGATAATAAACCTACCCAATCCTCTGCTGACTTGATAAATCCAGGGGCTAAGACATTAATTAAGGATGAAGAAATCAAAGCAAACCTACCAACTGAAAAACCAAGCTCTATTGAAGAACCTGAATCCAGTAAATATGCGATATCCGGGGCTTTTGATTCCGCAATAGAAGCCGCCAATGAAGCTATCGACCGTCTTGGGGATGTAGTTGATAAGAGTGGATTTTCAGATAAGGTTGAGAACATTTATAACAGTGTTGCTCAAGTAGTAGAAGATACTGGCATCCCAGCGCAGATTGAACATGTAAAAGAGGCCATACAACACAAGTTTGAAAACACATCTATATCAAATGAGAATCTTTCAGAACCATGGTTGAAGGAAGGCGAAGATAAAAACTAACGCTTATATAAATAAAATGCGAATATAATTCTCACTCATCACATCACGTCTCTTCTCCATCAGGGTCAAGGTCTTTTTTATTACAATAAATACCCAAATTGTTCTGAAGTCAAATGGAAATAAGCACTGTGGAGGGCATCGTCGCGCTGTCCTTCGACGGCTTGATTGTAATTTTACTATCGATAATAATATTGCTGTTTATCGCAGTGGCAAGACGGTCTCAAATTAATGATTTACATGCTACCAAAGGTGTGGGGGTTTCACTATTATCCATTATTGTTGCACTATGTATAGTTCGAACTATATAGAACCACAAATCTAATCCACTTAGTCAATATTATAAGTTATGGAAGCAAGATTGTTGCAGACCTCAAATACTTGCAAATTTCAGTTGCACAGAGGGAGATGAGAACCGTCAACATTTTAGCAGAAGCAGCGGGCACTGTATCCGTGATCGCCCTCGTATTGTTTATTCTATATCACTTGTAAGTAGACGGCAATGTATTTGGTACTACCATCACAATAGATTGCGCCAGAAACATATTTTTGGATTAAGTGATGAGAAGACATTAAGAGCAGGCGTCGTCGCCAGTATTGTGGTGATGATGATTGTCCTCGCCAGTCATGCCTCGTTCTTAACCCTTGAAATTATAACCACTTATAAGGGGCTAGACGAACGATACGAAAACATTCATTATTACGGAAACATTTCAACGGACGTGTTAGAAATTTTAATCTTTATTGGGATGGCAATAACAGCAGTCGTTAGCTACTATAATGGTGGGAATGTGTCAGACCCTAGCACAAAAAAGTCGCTCGCCCTTGTAAGTATTATTCACTTGAACATTGAGTAACATGTAGATGATGTCTGCTGTTGTTTGTGTGTGCTGCTTTTATGTGATTCGTTCCGTTCTGCAAATTTTATACTTTATTACAAAGACGTTATTCGCCGATAAAATCTTCTTTCCAACAACAATTGGTCTTGAAGTAACCTTTGGAGTGTTGACCATCTTATCGCTCTTCTCCATCATTTTGATATTTGGACCACTCAACCCAGTCCATGACCAGGACTTTGACACTTTATCATTAGCCAAATCAGATGCCCTACAAAGATATGATCCGGGAAATCGCTTCTACTCCACCGAATACATTAACACTCGGAACGGTCTGTAATCAAAATCAAAAGAATAAAAATAACTTTTCTATTTATTGTTGGTTGAAAATGAATGGTCCACAATCTGACGACACTCATGAACAAACAAACGATTCAAGTGATTAAAGAAGGTAACTTCGTTTGGATTCTCCACATACTCCGCTCTTTGTTCCAAATGAGTATGCTTCGTCAACTCCGAACTCGCAAAACAAGTCCTCAACGCAGATTGCACACGATCAAGGCTGGGATTACTGTTCAAACCAAATTCCGCATCAACAAAACCACCAACATCCTTCAAGATCAAATTTATATTATGCATTAACAAGTTGACAGGATTAGTTTTTTTCAAATTCCTTCTGACCCAGTCATCAACTGCAATAAAACTCTGCGCACGACAAATCACTTCATACAACAACGCATCATGATCCATTCGTTGCGGCAAGAACAACTCGCCGCTCAACACGCCCAAATTCAACAAGATTAAACATTGTTCCAGAACGAAGCAAGCCTTTACTTTATCGCGTACATGATCCTTTGCAATCAATTCACAAATGCTAATCAACACCCTCCACAATTCACGCCACTCCACTCCGAATCGTATCCTATACTTTTTACCAAAACACAATAACGAGTGAACTGCAGTGAGTGCATTCTTGTACAAATCAACAGGGAACCACATGAGGTGATGTACCATGAAATCAATCAACAATTGCATAATGATCCTTGCGACGCTGCCCGTACCCTTGTATTCCTTAGTGGTCCATTGTTGCTGGTTGACCTGTTGCCTTTTAAAAATAAAAAAATCTTGATGGACATTGACATCAAACATGAACACTCTAAATGGTTTTCTCTCCAATAAACACAACAAGATGATGATACAAAAGTGAGAATAATATTGAGCAGATACATTTGCTTCTTGCTGTTGCTGAGCATTACCATAACAAGCATCTTGAAATAAAATACTTGCAAACTTGAAGAACTCTTGTAAAATAACCGGGCATGCTCTTGTGCTGGTTGTTGCATCTGGTGTTTGTTTTGTTTGCGATTGTTGTTGACTGTCTACAATGATGATTTTGGCGAGCGAGGGAGTGGCGAGCGACCTGGTGACTGTGCCGACGAATTCATCGTTCAAGTGTATTAGTTCGTACATGGCCAATAGCATCGGTGATATTTCGTTTAGATTTTTTGGTTTGTGAGGAGAGGATGATGATGGGTGATTGGATGATGAGGTGAACCACCCCACCACCCAATTCAACACGCCCGTCGACGTCAACATGCTCTTTTCGAAGGATGTGTTCCATAGGTACATGCACTTGGTGATGATTTCACACATGGACATCATGGTGGATGGTTTTTTGAGGCTTGAAAGTGATTTCAAGTAAATGTTGTTGACGTTTTCGTATTTTCTGTAATTGCATAGGATGTCCATGCAAATGATTGAATTCTTTTTCATCTTTAACGATGCATCCTTTAGTTCCATAATGTAGAATAAGCACTGAGACACGTCCTCCAGGGTGAAGTAATCAATGATTGCATTTTGGTTCATGTTTTCTGTTCCGGTGAGTAGAATGACCAAGAGGGCTAATGCCATTTGTTTGGTTCTAATGTTTGATTCTTGTTGTAGGATTGCTTGTTTGGTGTTTTGAATGAGCGTCTAAATGTTAAAATGAATGTTGTGGTCAATGAGAAATTACTATGAAGAATTCATCTGAATTTTGAAATCCACTCACGATGGTCATGAGACTTATGCTGAGATTCCTCCACTTCTTTTTAAAGATGCCCTTGAATAAAATACATAATGTCTTGATAGGATTAGAATATAACTCAAATTGTTGATACCTGAAGAGCATTTGTACGCCTGAGATTATCTTGATCTAGAATGAAATCGGAACAGTGCTTGAATATCACCTGTAAATGTTTCGCCATCTTGATTAGCTCAGCCTCTGGAGTGAGCAAGATGCAATTCTCCAAAAATTGAGAGTTCACTCTTAATAAAAACAACTCCTGCCAAAATGTTTCCTTGTTTTTGTATGGTTCTTTTCCAGAGAATAATTGTTCATATACCGATACGAATTTTTCTTTAAATGTACCAGTTGTTATTGGGGCAGATGATAGTGGAGTGACGAGATTATCCAAGTTTTCATCCAAATCAAGGTCGCTTGTTCCGTCGTTAGTTGGAATAGACACGTGTAGTTGTTCCATATGTTGCTTACAAATGTCCTGTTGACCACTTACAAAAAATGGCATTGAACCTCATCAGAACATTCGAACGTCTACAACCCCTTCTCTCCTCTCCAACAAATAAACATCAACCAGATACTACTGCAGATAAAAAAGCAAGCTTAAGAACTACCGCTGCACCAAGGGGCGATAAAAAAAGAAGGCAGGAGATCGTTAGTTTGATAAATGCTCGTCGACTTGTTGATTATTGCAAAAATCATATTGATGAAGCAGAACAAAAATTTGCTACTTTTAATACTGTAAATTAAAAATCGTCACATGTGACATAACATTTTATAGTACCTGGAAGACGCAGACGCGCTTTTAAGAAATGTTGATCAGAGTGCAGCCAATCTAGAACAAATCATAAATACAAGAAATGACATTGAGGATGTCAAACAAAGCATTGTCAAGTTCTTGCCTAAAAACCAAATACATATTGAGAAGGAAGTCGAACAAGCAGATCTACACATACCAGAGGGACTATTCACAGATCCAGCCGACTCAAAACCAATAGAATTCCAAACCCATCGCCTAAAGAGTTTACTTGAAAACATGCAAAGAGAGCAACTCATGGGATCAGAATCGCCAAAGGTAGAGATTGGTGACGATTATGCTGCAAGTGAAAATGAAATGAAAGAACAACAAGACAACGTAAATCATCTGGCCAAAGACATTTCCGGAATTGCTGAAAAATTCAAACATAGAATGAACGCAGTGGATGAATTGATTGGAGATGAACAAAAAATAATAAAAGACGGCGACCAGGTGCTGGATAGTAACATTTCAAAATTGAAAAAAGCCGATCAGGAACTAAAAGCGCACCACTCGACTGTGTCCGTAAATCTATTCAGCACAGTCAACATGATTTTTATTGTATTGTTTGTGTTCTTTTCAATGATCTTCATCATCAAGGTTTTCCCAAAGAGATTGTAAATAAAAGTTAAATTAATTTATTTTGTTTCTTCAATTTTTGTGCTTTCTGGCTGGGTCTCTTGTTTCTCGGCAACTGGTGGACTTTCAGTCTTGGGCGATGTTTCTTTTTGTAATGTCGGAACGAACACGTACTTTGCATCAATCTCTTTTAGTGACTTGTCATGCCAGTCGTTGATTTTTTGAACTTCCGTAGCAACAAAATCTCTTAAAAAGGCTTCCTTGTCGGATAACATCAAGGAAAGAGACTTTTCAAAGCTATCCTCGCACGATTTTTTTATTGCTGCCTCTCTCTGTTGTAAATTATGTATGATACTCGTGCAATTTTTAATTCCCGAAGATATGTCAGCTTGGTTCTCTCTAAAAGCACGGTTGATGGATGGGATGATCACCTCGTTTCCTGTCGTGGTTGTGTTTTGTAGGAAAGATATTTTATCTAATCCACTTGTGTCTGTTCTTTTATCCTTGAGGAGTTGAGCTAATACATAAAAGTTTGAATTACGTTGTACTCTTGCATCAACAAAGAAACTTCTCTTGTTGCTTCATCATGGTAAGTGAATAATAGCTGTTGTATCCTGTAAAAATTCTCAGGCAACAAACTTTCAAGACCAAGGCCGATTTGTTGCTGATCGTTCGATTGAGGAGCTTTTGATGTTATTGACGAAAACATGTTTACAACGAACAAATTAAAACTGAGGAATTGATAAACAGCATTTACAAAGGATGTATCCAATTCTTGACATTTCTAGAAATGTTTGTAAAATGGTTGACTTCATGTTCCTCCAATGGCCTCTAACTTTGACTTTGACATGATTGATGGCACATCACTCTTCTGCAATGGATAAAAACTCGAAGGTACGTGTTAAGAAGAATGGGGAGACAATCCCTCGTACACCCAGAATTGATTTACCCCCAGTAGACCGAACTTATAGGGAGGTTGCCCAACAAGGCGCCAACAACCAGGGTAGAATATTGGTAAAAATGTTACTAAAAGATGTAGATATAGAGAACCAGGGCAGTCCTGACGAAGATAAAATTGAGCTCTTCGAAAAAGCCCTAAGGAAGATTGGTGAAAACCAAAAAGAGGCCAACGAAAGGATTGGCAGAAACCAAAAAGAGGCCAATGAAGAGGTTAGAAAGGCTCACACCATGGCCAATAAGGCAGTAATGGACTTGATTAATAAATTTATTTAATAACAATCAATAATTTGAATGGGTTGATTGAGTTGTATTTTTTACTTACATGTGTTTGCATTTCTTGGCTTTCCACATTCTTCACAACTTTGACATATTTGCTAAAGGCTGAACACTTTTTATTAGGGTGTCTCAGAGGTAAATAGATCACTTCAAACAAAAGGTACAAGACTCATCACGAAAAATAGCATTAAGCTCTTTAATTTTACAAAGTTATGCTTCAAGTGATCTGGCTTCTATTACTGTAATTATGGTAGTCATACGAATTATTTTTTCATATAATCTTCCTTTAAAAGACTCTCACAACTCTTCACAACCGATTTGGCTCTGCTCACGAGTAGAACAAGATCTTTGTTCTCCAAGTCATCTAGCTCCTCATTTACTTGCCTTCTCTCCGCCCTCTTTTTTGGATCACTATAATTACCCTTCCTTCTATCCTCCATTATTAGCTCATTATATTTATAAATTGCGGCATGTAGGTTCTCTTTTGATGTGTGCAGCTTCTCCAAGTCTCTTTCCAAATTCATTGTAGTACTGTTGCATTTGTCAATGGAATCCCTCACAGCTTGAACAGCCATCCTAATCTCTTTGGTGTCGCCTCCCAATTCCAACAGTTTTTTAACGCTCTCCTCCATGTCCGACTTGACATTCAATTGTACAGGAACAGATTTTACATCACTTTCGAAATTTCTTCTTAAATGCTTTAATTCTTCGTCTAATTCCTCTGATGTTTTTTTTGGGGACTCAGAGTGTATTCTTTTCCTCTCTCTTGCCTCCATGTAAAATTTACTTGGGCTGACAGGACCATTTCCTGAGCTATTAGATTCTGGTGATGCTGAAGTACTTATATTTGATAAACGATTCTCAGGGCTAGATGATTTATATTCTTGTTGTGAAACTGTACCTCTGTTAACAAAGCCACTCTTTGTTTCAAAGGAGGTAGAGGAAGTTATTGTTACTTTTTCGCGAGGAGATATTGGTGACCGATTATGCTTAACTTGGTGAATGAACAACGTGGTATCCAACTTCATTTCCTGCATGATTGACTCCATAATGGCTATATTTTTGTCTCTCACAGATTTTGTGGAATCTCCTTCGCCTCTTGGATTTGAATTTTTTTCGCTCCTCCTTTCTTCTTCCAACATTTGATATATACGTTGCTTAAGAATATCTTTATCATTCGCCGATAGTTTTGATGGACTACGATATGGTGAGCCTTGAGATGAGATACTGCTGTTTAGAGGGGAGCCTATAAGCCTGGAATTGGACACATACTGCTTGCTTTCCTCTAAAATAGACCGAAGCTCGCTCATTGTTTGAGAGACATCCTTCTTTGGAGTAGAGTAACTTGATGAAGGGTACATAGCTTTGTTTTTTAACGTTACAAATAAGCGCAATTGAATAATTGTAATACAATTTTACCGTTAAAGTCGATTCAATTAATTATTAAATGCCATCCGGTCCAGAGTCCCCAGAATCTCAAAAGACCGTTCGATCACAGCCAAAATCGAAAGCTACAAGAAAAAAGCAATCAATCAAAGAGAATACAAAGAAAAGAAAAGGCGAAGGTGCACCTGAAAAAGGGAAGAAGCAGAAGAAGAATGTTGATTACGATGAAAATCTTTTGAAGTTTATGAAGGAACAAAACCAATATTTCAACGAAGTGGACAAAACCGTGTTAGTCAACGAGGATAATGTTGATGATGTGGTACGGATTGAGGAGAAATCAAAACAACTTATTAAAGAGGATGAAGAGCAGAAACCATCTACTTCTACATTCAACAGCTTAGTAGACCACTCAAAACTTAGCACTCTCGAAATGAGGTTAAAGCATCCTGAACTATACAAAGAATACCTAGAATACACCAAGGTAAACAGTACTACTTTAATCTTATTAACTCCATGTTATAGGCTGTTGGGGATTTTCTAGAACCGATTAATTTTGCAGAGTTCCTCGAGCAGAATGGAATCTATGAATAAAACGCACATCATGTACTTTTAGTAAAATGTATTTTATTTTTACCGTGTGTAGAAACCAAAGTCATTTACACTCTTCATAATGTTTTTTAATATGCAACAGTCTTTCACAGCATTTGTAACAACTTCACCACCAATGTTGAGTACATATGGAAGCTCAAAAGTATAGTTACTGTTATGAAGCGTTCTTTTACAACACAAATGAAGCAACTCTTTGGCAAAGTATTCTAGAACGCCACTTGTGTATGCACATGCATCATAGTTGACCGTCTTGTGGTAAATGCTTGCATCGAGAGAAAATTCATTTTCAATGTAGTTTGGAGGATATTTCAGTGGCGCTTTTGTTTGATTCGGTCTAACTGACCTCAGCTCGCACAGGCCAGCCTGGTTCGCACTTTGTATTATGTATTGTTGGTTTCCTAAGGTTGTTGAAAATGCGTTTTGAACGTCATTGAGCGAGATGCGGGTATTGTTACGGGCTCTTGTACACTTGATGCTCATGGAACCAAATATTTGACGAACCAAAAAGTCAATTTGTTGGACAGCGGAGCGTTGGACTATAATACAGAGGGGTTTTGACGAAAAGTATTGATGAGGAACGTAACACAGTAACTTCTGGTATTCATCAAAAACAATGACCTCACAAAAATCAACATGACGAGAAAATGTATTGCCAACCACGCATACTATATAGCAATGGCGCTTGTATTGTTTTTCTCTTGTATCCTTTCTGCAATGTAGTTCATCAAATGACCTCTTGAGAGTATGTTTCTTTGGGCGTGAGGTTAACGGAATCTTGATCTCATCACCGTACATATGTTGATGTTATTCTTTGTTTCTAATATTCTTGAAATGTGTATATTGGTGTTTCTACAAAAGCTTGACATTCCGGAATCATAACCGGAAACAAAATCGGAATAAAGTTACATTCCGGTTAACTTACAACAGCTCACTTACAAAAAAGTCAACGGGAAAAAACATAAATTAATTTATTACAACGAACTGATCTATGTTTTCAATAAATATTTAGTCATCTGATGAGCAGTCACTATTACTATATTCATCATCGGATGCCACACTTCCAAATACTTCATCTACTAGTGTATCAGTTCCTGTTGCTGTACTCATTTTATCAGATCGATGTATGTATCCCTTCTCTAATAGTTTTCTATGCTGTTCCTGTAAAATTCTTTCAAGTTCGTCCAACTGTGAAGATTCATATCCCTCAGTAGAATACACAGATTCTGTATCATGAGCATCATATTTACTATTTTCGCTCTCACTTAGGTCACTAGCGTCTTCATCATCATTATTATGTGATATTCTTGATGATTTTGACTGAGACCATGAAAGAGTACCTTGACTAGTTGACGTTTCATCTTCTTGTTCACTCTCTGTCGAGCTATAGCCGCTCAAATCGCTGTGATCTAGTCTAGCAGGTGATGACCGTACGCTGGAGAGTAGACGTTCAGGGCTCCTATGAGGTGTGTTTTCACCATCCGAACTGTAGTCTGTGAGTTTACTAATGTATTGATCCATCCAATCGGAATGAAGTTTTGCTTCTTCTATTCTGAATAAAGAATCACTGTAAATTGAATTTGGATTGTGTCCTTTTTGTATCTTTGGCTTTTTCGCTTGGTAGACCTCAACAGTATCAGTGGAATTGGCATCTGTAGTAGTTGAGCTTCTTCTTGTATCCTCGGATTTGCCGCTACTACTGGTAGAGTTATTTACAATTACCTGCGAAGGAGGTATTGGGGCTTGTTCCTTCTTTTGCTCTACAACAGGCGGGGCCTTGATTGTTCTAGTGGCCCATGATGTGTCTATTTGATCATTTGTGGATGGATCCTGAGTCACTTTATATGTTTGCTTTGATTCCGATACATCTACTTTATCGGTGTTGGTTACAATAGCCTGAGCGTTATTATACTTTGGTAAGTTATCTCGTATATATTGTATCATGTCACTTTTAGTGGAATTGCTCATAGTGGCGGGTTGCGGCGTCAAAGATCTATTACTGACAACGATAGTAGTGGGCGATTTTGGACGAATCACAACTCCTATTCCAGGTTTACTTTCGTAGTTGTGAGGGGTGGATGATAGTACAACGTGATGGACAATTTTTTCAGGTTTTATGTCTGGTTTGATATCAATTTCTGGACGTGAAGGTAGAGGCGAATTCGTAGCTTTTATAATTTTTTTAGTTTGTGACCTTCTTATAAATCTAGGAACCGGTGGTTTTACATAAACACGTCTGTGATGTTCTTTTGGTGGAGACTCACACCTTGCGGGTGGTTTCCTTATTTGGATTGAGGTTGGCGTAGTTGGTCTTTTGTACCCATTCTTCTTCGCTGAAACTAAAGCTGGGGCGAATAAATTCTTGTTTTGTCTTAGATAGTCTCTTTTAATTAGAGGAGGTGTAGTTGATGACTTTATTGATATTGTGTTTGAGGGTTGCTTTTTAATGTAGTTTAGTTTCGGCACTGTTGGGACAATGTTCTCTTTTTCATGCACTACAATCGAAGGCTGTATTGTGACCACTTTCGTAGTTTGAGTGGTTGCGTCCGATAGTGGTTTTGAGGGTTCGGTTTGAGTGGACCCAGCTTCAACATCGTAATAATTCTGATGATGTAAATCCTGAGAACTAGATTGTATTACGCTTCTTTTGAGCGAGGATTGACTATCATCAGATTGAAGGTAATAGTCCCAAGGAATTGGATTTTGATATAGTCTACGTAACCTTATTCTCCTAAAGAACGGCTCATTGTCTGGGTCATACATTTCAGGATTATATTTACTATTTAGCTGAATCAGTAAGAATCACTGTCCAATATCGCTTACATTTACACTTCGTATTGCAGAGGGATCCTTGTTGATATAAATCTCAGACCGACAAGGTGTGGAATTATACATTCTAGAACGAGCCCTCTCAAAACTGCTATGAAGTACATTTTCGACTGGCGTTTGAGGATCGACATTTGTTCTCACCATACGCTGCAACAATCTTTTTGTTTCCGGCGACATGCATTGTTGTTGGTGCAGCATAATGTTTAATCCGTTTAATCAAGTTGATAAAAAAGTGCGCCAACATTAAAACATCACACAGATAAAAAATATATTTATACACAAATTCACTTTTTGCCATCTTCTTCGTTATCGCTTGATACACTTCCGCTACTGTTGGATCTGCTGCGAGGGCTCCTGAGGGATTGTATCAAACTTGGACGTCTATCCTTGGTACAAACTTGAGGCGTCATCTTTGTAGGAGATGTGGACAATAGTGGATTATTGGAATGACCATCCAAATGTACGGGTAGAGAGGTAACATGATGGTGGGCATGTATGTGCGCGTGTGCGTGTGGAATGGTCCGTGGCGAACGCCTTGGAGAAATGTTATCCACTTGGACTTGTTCTGGTACGAGTCCCAACGGCAAACTAGCGCTCCGACTGCGATCCATGTTTGAACCCGACAAACTCAACTTTCTCATTTGATTTTGTGGAGATTTTGAATGATTGAAGTGACGCTCGTCTTCCATCTCCATGTCAAATTCGTTCTTTCCAATGTCCTTGGTGATCTCCAACTGCTTTTCGTGCTCTCTTTTGATTTTTTGTTCCAGCACGAAATTATCTCCTTGTAGTCTGTTTAGTTCTAATTGTAGTTCGGTGTTCCTGTCACGATATCTTTCCTTCTCTTGTCCGTACTGTTGTTGAACGTTGCTGAGTGATTCTACTTGGTCCTTCAGACACTCTATCAAATCTTTTTCTGTGGCGTCTCCTCTTTGACATGTTAGAAATGATGGGAATAATGTTGATTACGCTTTAAATGTCTCACGAATTGTCTTTAGAGCGGATGTGAGGTGATTTAAAACCTCAGTTCTTTCTTGTTCAATGTTCTTTTCCAAAGTACTTGGAGTTTAGTTGAAAAATGGTGTTTGAATACATACTTTTTCTCCTGGATCAAAACATCCATCTGCTTGTGCAGTTTATTTGTAATGTACTCTTTGTCCACCTCTAATTGGTTCTCGATGGCAATTTTTTCGTCACGTAGCTGATAATTGTTAGAAGCTTTTGATCAACTGTTTTACTTACTCTAACTAATTTTTGTTGAAGAGTGTTGGTAAGAAGTTCTTCCTCCTGCTCCACTTGCTGTAGAATTGTTTCCTTCTCATCCTTCAGTTGCTTCAACTTTTTCATTAATTTATTAGTAATAAGCTCCTCTTCCTCCTCTGTTTGTAGTTGCTTTCAAAGTGTAAAAATTAACTTGTTAACACTGCGTTATAATACCAGAGTAACGTTGGCATTTTGAAGCTTTTTGATCTTTTCTTCGGCTCTTGCATTTTTGTCCCGTTCATCTGAGAGTTCTTTTTCGAGTTGCTTAATGCGCTCTTCATATTGCTCGTTGCTCGCCATGGACACACGTCTCAAGTCAATTTTTTAAGGTTCACTATTGGTTGACTGTTTGATAATTGTAAGGTATGGTCACGATTGCTCCGACTTTTCTCTGACAAATCCCCCTAGTTTCAATGAATTTTTTAATCATAGTACTCATGCTTTTGTTAAATGCACTACTGTACATTGTCAATCACATCCTTAATCGGTCATTTATCCAATCAAAAAGAGAACACAACTTGCGGACAACATCAGAACGGATAGAAGTGATAAGATTTACAACAACAAATATACAAATGCTATCTGGCGCGATTTATTGATGGTATCAATTATTTGAGCGGTATTTACAATGGTTTGGCTATCTTAAATCTTGTTTAGGCTTAATGTTTGGGTTATTCTTATAGCGTGACGCAATTAATAAGGTATCCCGAGCGATCTAATCTTTCGTTTTAATGTTTGAATTCTATGCAAATTGTGAGTCGAGCACAACGGTATGGTTGACCAAGTCAACTCTATTGTTTCATTGGACCAGAGAGAGAGCAGCCCTAAGCTATGAAGTCAAGGATGGGATGTTTGAATAATACATAGAAAACAATGACACGATCACAACGTTCAGCTGCTACCTTTCTAACTCCAGTGGTACCAAGAGTAATTGAAGAAGTACTAAATGAAGATCGTACCGTTGAAAAGGAAACGTTCAAGCAACTCCCACAGAACTTTCGTGAGCGCAGATTCTCACTTTCAAAGATTCTGAAAAAAAGGAAGTCTAAGCAAGCGGCAAAGAAATCTGCTCAAGCCCCTACCAATTTTGTGCTTGACTCTACACGCTCTGTTCTGCAGAAAAACATTAGAAGGAATGTGTATTCAAGCACCCCAACCCATGTTGACATGCCGTTGGAACTGTTCAAACAGACATTTAACACCACCACCTGCAACACGTACACACCTTTGAGAAAGCTGCCCAATTGTGTGGAGGGAACGGCACTACGTATGACGGAGGAACAGTTCATCAAGATGTACGGGGAGAATGAAGAGTTCCGCAAATACAAAAATAATACCGTCACCGTATCCATCAAGTTCCCCATCACATTCTACTTTTCGTACCAAAACATTGGAAGCAAGTACCATAGTAGATTTAAATGGTTCTCTATCCCTCTTGTATGCACGGACGAAAAGAAAAATGTACTGCCTACCTATAACTACAGGAAAATAAATGCTGSTATAGCCGCGCTACAAAGAAAAAGGAGGATGGAAAACAAACGTTCAAAATAAATGTTATATTGTATGTACATACATGCTTTTTCTTTTGGTCGTATGTTTTAGCACTTTTGTTCCTCAATGATAGTATCGTACAGTTGTATCATGATCCTGTATTCTGCTCATGGTTATTCTGCTTTTAAAAATTGTATTCTATACCCTTGTTATAAAGAAGTTCGTGTTATTCATATTTAACAACCTGAATCTTGAATTCTTCCAACCTTTTATTGTGCGATATAGGTTTGAGTGATGTTGTTCATATCTTTCAATGGTTTTTATCATGGATCATTTCAGATTCAACTTACTAGAGTTCAACTTAAATTTATTTGTAATGGTGTCCAAGTGCCAAAAGTTTGTATGTGCATGCTGCTCTGTAGAACAATTTGTCTAGGTGCGACATGATTACAGACGCTTTGGAGATGTCACAAACCAAGAAAGTCCCTTTAAACAAATTGACGAAAAGGATTTTAAGGGTCATGTTATATAAATTTCCACGTGCAACATTTATTAATGGTTATGTGTGCTACAATCACAAGAAAATGTATAACAGTAAAGCACCGTACTGTATGGAGTTTAATACTCTCGCACTCKATTCGCAACGAGAGTTCGAAAACAACGCGCAACAATTACTTTCAGGATGGAGCAAAGTCACACCACAAGTATTATTCTTACATTGCATACTAAAAACACCTTTCTAGCGTTTGACTCAAAATCATTCACATGCTGTAATTAATCAAATGCCAGGTATAAATTAAACATTGCRATATTTGACAATTTTAAAAAGTTATGGAAAGAGAGCACTTTGAAACATTATACGTCGACACTCCAAATCATGTCGACCGCTCACAACTCCCCGATTTCAAACCAACTTGGGAACAAAATAAAATTATTTCAGGCAAATTACACAAGATCAAGACAAATTGTGGGGAAACAGATGACACGTTTACCATTCTGAGACCAAATGCTGTACCAAAAGCTCTTGGTGATGATATTGAAAATCTTGTCAGCAGGATTAATGCGAGTAAACTGTTTGGTCCTCAAGACTTCGATGCAACGCGCGGCAACATTTGTTTGAATTTTGGCCTTGTGAAGGAATACGTTGTTGGAAGATGGTCACACTCTGCCCATTTAAACAAAATTTTGGACTCTGAATTTTCAGAAGAGGCTGTCGATGTTTTTGGAAGGCTAGGACATTTCACATTAGATTATCTGCGAGAGCATGACAATGCATCATTTGTTCTGATTCAAAATGCTATGCAACTGCTTCCAAAGGACCTTATTGATACATACCCTCTTCCGCTTCCCAACATGTTTATCAACATTGAGAATTCACAGGCCGCGTTCATGTCGATAGTAATGATGCAGCAGACGTTCTTGGCCTATTGTTTGTATTTAAATCACAGGATTGTCGAGGATGTAACCTTTTATTCCCTGACCTCAAAGTGGAATTTGATTTATGTCATTGTGATTTGCTTCGAGCACGATTTAGAGTTCTGAGACACCAAAATACCCCTCTAGAAAGTGGTCATCGGACATCAATTGTTATTCCAATCCACGACCGAATTGCGGATCTCACATTCCAAGATGCGGAGAATAGGGGTCTTATTGAATTGCAAAATACGGGCACCATATACATGCTAGGAAAATTCAAGGACAAACAAAAGTTCCAGACTGACCTTGGTGCTATGAACGGGAGAGTGTGCAATGGTTCAAGCGCACATATTGTGACATCAAAAGATCCAAGAGTATTTGCTGTTGCAGTCTGTACGGATTCAACATGGAACAGTGCCGTAAAATCAGGTTTTAACAATCAGTTACGACAATCGCTCCTCACAATACAACATTGTTCTAAAATCATCGCGACCTTCATTGTTCTTATATTGTCTTCGCTTATGATAGAAAATTAATAATCTCATACATATGCCCAATACATTCTGGCTAGTCCCGTGGCATGTATGAACCTGAATCTGAAGTTCTTCCCACCTTTTGTAAAATATTATAGGTTTGTATGGTGTTGTTTATATCTTTCAGTAATTTTTATCATGGATCTTTTCAGATTCAGGTTACTAGAATGATTTGATGTTCGTGACTCAAAATTTATTGTAATTATGCACAATGTCGTTTCAAACACAGCGGTTCCAAACCTTTTATCTCAAAACCATTCAAAAAAATGTATAGAGGAAATGAAGGATTATTACCAACACACAATGACGTTCAATAACATGTAATCAAACACTGGAAGTTTATAGGATGTAACACCTTTATTACCAATAACTACAAGATCTCACTCGTGATTGCTTTGCAAAACTGATGTAACAAATCAACATTATTAACATTTCAGGTTTAAAGCCAGTCTCGAATGTTGTCAATTACTTTTAATATGACCAGTACATACGATACCCACGCATTACACTTAACAAGGTTTCCAATATTGCCTTGGTTATAAACAAGAATTTGCCAGAAACATTCTATAAATTTATACGTGGATCGTCCATAGGGAATACATGCTAACAATGTGCATTAAGACTCCAAACAAGTCAGAGTTTGGTACGAATGGCATACTCACTTTAGTATTAAATACAGTGCGGATTGCCACGGCTTTTGAGATCTGAGTGTGGACCAAACAATGTGTTGCCCGGGTGGTGTGTTAATTTCTTGTTGATATATTTACCCACTTACTAACGTACAAATCTAATATAGCATCTAATACACACGGGCTTGTTTGCTACAAGATTTAAATGCAGGCTTGAATAGAATCACAAATAAATCATTTAAACAGAACAACAATTGGAAGCCAAAGTGRAATTGATTGAGGGTACTTTATTGCATTATACATGTATGTGCCTTTAATGTTGTGTATTGATGCCCGAATGGGTTGTCTCATTACTTGAAATGAATCATCGTTCATCTTGTAGTTTTTGTTAATACAGTCTGCTTCTTGCTCTATGTGTTGRTGTTGTCATTCAAATGTTGTTTCTCAGATACCCATGGTTCACGAACACACTGTCTGTGCTCTGCCAAGCCACGAATGAGCCCCTCAATTCTGATTGGATGCGCCATATTTCGGGCTTTACAAGAGCCGGAGTATTAAAACAGCCCGTCGTGGGAGATATCTGACCTTTTTGAATATTTGATATTTGGAAAATTATTACCCAAATCTAGATTTAAGTAGGCTTCTAACACCATATGTAATATAAGATAGTACTATTCAACGGGTATATTTGTTGTTGGTCTTCAATATTTTTGGTTATAACGAACCGAAGGTTCGAAATCGTGAGATCATTGTTGTAAACAAACATCAATTTTGTATTTTGCTTTCAAACCAAATCATGGAGTCATATCATAGAAGGAAAAGGAAGATAGTTAATTGTGGGTTAGAGGGTTAAAAATAAAAGCACAATCGCGTTATTGGAAGTCCAAGAATAAGATCAGATAGAGAAGAGTTGAGGCTCATCAATTAAGCAGATTGACCATTAGGGATTGCGGTCCTTTAATGGGTATTAATATATTGTGAAACGGGTTGAGGCCCAGGGGGTTGCGGCCTAAAAGTATTGGATTGAGGTCCATTGATTAGAAGTTGTATATGGTGAGCTGCGAATGTAGGGAGTTGAGGCTTCAATACATTGGGTAGTGGTTGTTGGGGATAAGGTGAGAAGATAGAATAGCAGTCGAGTCACGATCATAAGAGATTGAGGTGATTAAGGTGTGAGGTGAGGTGATGTATTATACATAGAAATAAAAACGCCATATTTGAACAACTCCTGACTTACTTTTATAAATTAGATGTACTCACGGATTAAAAAGCACAAGATGTTTAAAAAACAAAATTTTTATTTACAGGATTTAATCAGATTCAGACATGGTGACCTTTGAAGAAGGATCGTCACTTCCAAACGACATTTGTTTTTGTGCCAATTTGAAATAAGCACCACCCTTTGCAATTAATTCCTTATGGTTACCAATTTCCACAATCTCACCAGCTCTCATCACCACAATCACGTCACAATCTTGAATGGTGGTCAATCGATGAGCAATCACAATTGTTGTGCGACCCACCATCAACTTATCCAACGCTGCCTGCACCAAAGACTCCGCTTCAGTATCCAACGCACTAGTGGCCTCATCCAGCAACAGCAACGAAGCATTCTGCAACATGGCTCTAGCAATCGCTACGCGTTGCTTTTGTCCACCACTCATGGAAACACCTCTCTCACCAATCATGGTATCATAATTATCAGGTAAACTCATGATAAAGTCATGAGCATTAGCAGCTTTAGCAGCATCCGTGACCTGTTCAAAAGTAACGTTTTCGTCACCTACTGCATAAGTGATATTCTTTCGAATGGTAGTGGCGAATAACACTGGTTCTTGCGTCACGATGGCCACGTTCCTATGCAACCACTCTGGATCAGCTTCCTTCAAGTCCAATCCATCAATCTTGACCACTCCCTGAAGGGGATCATAGAAGCGCTCTATTAAACCAGTAATTGTACTCTTACCAGATCCACTTTCACCTACAAGTGCCACATGTTGTCCTTTTGTGATCTTTAGCGAGAAGTTCTTCATCACAATTACATTAGGTCTACTAGGGTATGCAAAATCAACATTTTCGAGCTCAACGTTGCCTTGAATGCTTGGAAGAGTTTTACCACCACGAAGGGGTATTTGAGCTTTGCGTTTTGCAATCTTCAAAACACTTATGCTGCTTTGGAACCCTTTGCTCACGTTGCTAAACTCAATCATGGCCAATGACAGTCCCATAATGGCAAAAGTCATGTTACCGGTGACTTGAGTAAGAGCAGCAGCTGGTAGGACTCCGTCAGCTAACAAATTACCTCCATACCATTGTGCCAATGCAGTGACTGCCCATATACAGAACAAAACGATACCAAACGATGCACTCATGAAACCATTGCCCATGCTTGCAGCTATCATGGCGCGATCTGCATCTTGATCGAATCGTTTCATTTCGCGATTCTCACCGGCCATACTTCTCACGGTTCTAATCGCACCCATCACTTCGCTCGCAGTGACCATCGAATTGCTCGAGTACTTGATGAATTTCTTTTGATAGTGGAGAACAAATGCATGAACGATACAAATGGTCAAGAAACTAGTGGCGAGTGATACAAAGAACATGATGATGCTCATTTGCCACGATGTGATGAATGCAAGAATGACGCCAACTATGAACTGCGAAAGATTTTGAGCAACGGTCGCCAATCGAATGGTGAATCCATCCTTGATGTTGTACACATCTTCGGAAAAGATTGATAAAATCTTTCCACCCTTTGTAATATCAAAGTAACCCATTTCTTGTTGCACTGCATTCTTGAACATGTGTCGTTTGATTCTGGTGGCGAATCTCTCGCTGGCGAAATTACTGAAAAAGTTGTTTAGGAATTGACACACGCATGCAGCAGCGGCGATGATGGCTACGTACGAAGCTTCTTCGGATATGGCTGCTGACAAAGAGTACCCTGGAGGGAATGGAATCAAGACACCGTCGGCGTTACGAGCGGGAACGACCTTGTTGGTGATGCGACCGAAAATTAACATGGTGACTAGCGGCGCTGCACCAACGCCTGCTGCACCGAACATGAACAATGGCATGGATAGAATGTCTGCTCCGAATAATGTAAAGATGGGAAGGAACGATCTAATGTTTGGCGCATGAACGTCCTTGATGTCTTCTGCTTCTGCAAATTCTTGTTTGTTCTTTGCATTCTTTTTCGCTCTTCTCTTTGAAATCTTTTTTGTTTTTGTTAACTGTGGTTCGATGACGACATTGGGTTGGACGGATGCGTCTATTGTTGTTACTGTTTGGTCGCTTAGTAGAGGCTTTTGAGTGGCGGATGTGGCAGAGTTGTCGCTGTTGACATCTGATTCGGAGGAACTTGCTTCGTCGCTGCTGTTGTTTGATAACGAATCTGAACTTTGACTTGGTGTGAGCGTCGATTTTTTACCGAAATTCTTTTGTTTGGTGGCAAGTGCGTTGTAGTAACCGTTTGTCTTGTTGATTAGTTCATTGTGTGTACCTTTTTCCACGACGACTCCTTGTTTCATCACAACGATCATGTCACAGTTTTGTACAGTTGTCAATCTATGTGCCACTACGATGGTTGTACGATTTACCATCAACTTTTCGAGTGCGTCTTGTACAAGTGATTCTGATTTGGTATCAAGTGCTGATGTGGCTTCATCCAAAAGCAAGATACTTGGATTTTGTAGTACGCTACGTGCTATGGCTATTCTTTGCTTTTGACCACCAGATAGCGAAACACCACGTTCTCCCAACACTGTATTGTATCCTTCTGGTAATTTTATGATAAAGTCATGTGCATTTGCGCTCTTGGCAGCTTGTTCAACAATCTCTTGGCTCGATGGAATTAATTTTGCTTCAATTTCTTCCTCTGATATATTTGGATTTTGCTTTTTCAATTCATTACGAGTGTTGAAGTTCAGTGTGTCGATGGCGTATGTGATGTTCTTGTAGATGGTTGTGGCAAACAATGTTGGTTCTTGGGATACGATTCCAACGTGTCTGTGAAGCCACATTGGATCAATTGTCTTCAAATCAACACCATCAACGGTGATTGTACCTTCTTCTGGTTCATACCATTTTTCAACAAGGCCCACAATGGTTGACTTCCCACTTCCTGATTGCCCAACCAAAGCAACCGATTTGCCTGGCTGCATGTCTAACGTAAAGTTCTTTAACACTGCAACTTTTGGTCTACTTGGATATCGGAAGGTTACGTTTTCGAAAACAATGTGACCTCTAATGGTGTCAATCTTTTCACCACCGGAATATGGAATTGCTGGCTTTCTGTATATAACATTTAACAAGGATACCGTGGATGAAGAAGATTTGACGATACTTGGAATATTATTTAAAAGAGCTTGAGCACCTGTAACGGTGATGATGACGAAACCCCAAATTTTGATGAGTGATGAAACTTCCAAGGTACCTGCTTCTAGTTTCTTACCGGCCCACCAAAATGCAAGCGCAACTGCACCCCAGATGAAGAAAGTAATCAATGAAGAACTGATAGCATTAATGAATGCAGATATAGTACCTGTGATACCAGCTGCTCCAATCTCTCTTGTGTATCTTTTCAATTCTTTTTCTTCTCCAGCCATGCTCCTTACGGTTCTCATGCTTGACATGACTTCGTTGACAGTTGAAACTGACTTTGATAGTTGTTGTGATGATCTTTTAGATAACAAATCCATCATTATTGATGAGAAAACGATAAGAATGAACATCAATGGTAGGGAAGTGAATCCAAGAAGACCAACGTCGTAGGCTGTAATAAGGGCCATAATGAAACCAAAAATTGATTGACCGGCACTTTGGGAAATGTTCATAAGATCCACGTCAATGACCGTTGTTAACTTTGCTATATCCTCGCTCAATGTTTTGATCATGTTGCCAGTCGATTTCATGTCAAAAAATCCTATTTCTTGCTTGACGATGCTGTGGAAGTAGTATTTTTTTGTGCGAATAGATATTCTTTGGGCAGCAGTCCCTAGTAGGGCTTTTCCAAATAGTGCAGCAAAGAAGGCACCAATGGCCATATATGTCATTTTTAAAGCAGTTGAATTTACTACAGCCCTTAATTGTGTTACATGAAAATGTTACAAATTACATACCTCGTAGCTTCTACATCACTGGTATCTGAAAGTGCACCAATTAAATCTCCGAGTACAAAAAAGAATACAATTGGTAAGATTCCCAACCCAACAAAGCTCAACACTCCGAGTATCAATAGAATCCAATCCCAACCAATTAACAGTAACATTCTAAATGGAGTTTTAATGTTTGGGTCTTGAGGGTCAATAAATTTTTTGTCATCTGCTAAGGCAATCTTCTCCTCTACAACAGCCGAAACAGATGGGTTTGAATCAATTTGTTGTGGCGCTGATTGGTTAGGAAGGGCAGAACTTATTTCTTGTGCCTCCTCTTTGTATATTTCGACGACACCTGTGTCTTGAGTCATCTTGTTCAGTTTTTAATAAGAACATAGTGAAATGGACAAATTTAAATAGGTGCGGGTTTTCCGATCGGATCATCCGCTTATGCGCTGAAATGATGTTGTAAAGCCCGTCATGATTCCGTCGATGTCAAGAGTTTTGAAGTATTCAATTGTGAAATTGAATGCTTAATAATTTATGTATAATCACAAAAGAAGTTTCAATTAATATATTACTGAGAAGAAATTTAACCACCTTTCTAGAAAATTCGGAAAGTCGATGAAGAACAAGTGTGTATTCTGCTTCGCCCAATATTATTATCCCTGGGGATAATCAACATAAAATCCACCTTAATGATTCGCGAAATCAAAAAAAGTTTTACAAAAAAACTACCCACGAACACAGAATAACAGAGCACATGCTTCAAGAGTTCTCTATCCACAGCTTAGATAAGTTTTAATTGCCCCCTATGGTGATTACATTTATGATAGTCATAGCGACCCTGTTTGATGCGCATTTCATTGTAAAAGTTACGGTTTTTATCATGACATGTTTGAAAACTCAGCACTGGGGAATGCTGATTGTGCTGAATATTGACTATATAGTCTAATTTCTACAACAAACTTCTAGTCCAAACTTCGGAGAAAACTTGTAACATGTGGTTACCATTAGATGTAGCAGAATTAATATTGTTGTACATGATGGTAGTGTTCTAATATGCGTTAACTAGGCGCGATTAGATCATTAGAGTTGGTCAATTAATTTCAAAAGAATCTTTATTTGATGCACTATAATTTGTTATTACATTCCGCTTCAGTAACCTCAGTAGTGAATGGTACATTATTCGGAGCACGCACACCATACACACTCGCAATGTCCGAATGTCTCTTGTACATGGCCCATTTAGCCAAATGTCCTGAAGGATAGGATTTGGCATCACTGGTAGTATTCCAATTCTCGAGAAGGTTCTTCCAGTTGCTTCTATGTTCTTTGTAAATCTCGACGAACTTTTCTCCAAACAATGATTTTTCAACAATATCCTTCAAAAGTTCGATACCTCCAAGACCTGTTTTGACTTGATCAAAAAACACCTTCATGTCACCTCTGCTTGCTTTTAGCTTCAATCCAATGTTGAACTTTTGGTCCCATTCTGTTTGTATTTTGATGAACGGTATCCACAATTGCATCAATTTTGCTATAATCATGAGCAAAGATTCAAAATAAAGTCATGTCTATAGATTCTATTCATTGGTACCTGTACGTCGTAAGTAGTGGTGTACTATACCTGAGCATAATTGAGCCATGATTAAAGAAGAAGAGTTTCTTGTGACATTGCCCGCTGGCCATTGTGCGCACACCTTTTTTGAAATATCCGTATCGTCGATTAAATGCTCTAAAATCATATAAATAAATCTTCTTGATTCAAAGGTCCAGACACGTTCTCGCCAACGCGCCCTTTTCCACTGCACTTCTGTGCAACGCCTACGAGCAATGTGTGATACTCTTTTTCGCTTAAAGTTAAGTTGCTTGTTACGAATTCTACTTATATCCCATGGTTCCATACGTACACCAGTTTCTCGCTCTAAAAGATTCAATGGATCGCAGTGGATTTTCTAACATGCACTGTGATACTTGATGATGTCATAGTTATTGATTAAATATAAAGTAGGTATTCATTGCAACTTCATCATACTCTGTCCCTGTCCATGACTTTATATGATCTAAATTTAGTCCAGTAGAAGCCTCCACCCTGCCGTTGATCACGTCATACACTGTCGTATTCTTCTACTCATCCGTGGCTATATTTATCAATTCCTTGAATAGCCGTTTGAATGTGCCACTTTTACATAATTCACAATGAAACAAATCGGTCTGCGTCCTTTCATGAATGTTGAATGATTCATCTACAGACTTGATTGGATCGAATGGGTTTTCAGGTGTCTTGTAGTTTCGAACCATGAGTCCCTGTTCACCTACATTTCGGTCCTCATGCTTCTACCATCCATTGCATTTGCGTTTTCTGCTTTGATTTGTTTGAACGTCATGTGGTTACAATCATGTGGACACATATGATATTTGTAGCATCCGTTGTTTGCGTTGGGGGCGATCATTGAGCACAAATCATTTCCCTCAGGTATGTCAGCAATAACAAATAATAAGTTGATCTTGATTCTAACATACTCCCCAAGTCCTGCATAATAAACGTAACAGCCATTCTTCATACCAAGAATTAAATCATCTATTAACGGTGCAAGCAACTGCTTTCTTTTATACATTTTTCTCTCGTGAGTATTGTTTGTGACAAAACATGCTATTAAACTTCTCGGCAAACACGGGATCTATGTTGGTAAATATAATACCAGTCGCAGATGGACCCTTTAACCCATACATCCCAAAGTCGTCCAAGAACAGCCCCAATCCTAAAACCAAGCAATCAGAGTGTTTGTTGTACAATTGCTTAAAATGTTCGCTCTGGTGCGCGGCAGATTGACCTGATGCCCGATTCAACCGAGATTATCCATTGTTTGAGTTGACTGTATTTGCTCTCTGTCAAGAAGTGGGTTCCACTGGCATGTCGTTATTAGGTGGTGATGGTGGGTTCTGGTGTCGTGAGGTTTATGTTCCACGGCTCATCAAAACCTCCGGATTGACCGGACCCAGCGAAGCAATTGTTCGGTCAAAAAGCCTCCGGTTCCACCGGTCACCGAAATCCAAAAGTCACCGGATCCACCGAAACAATAAGGTCTCCGGTTTGACCGGTCACTGGATCCTCCGAAATAAAAAGTCACCGTCGCCTCCGTCAGCATCATACATAAAGCATTCTAGTATTACTATAAAACATATTTATTTAAACAAGTTTAATGCTTCTTCAGTGGCCTGTTTCTTTCCTCTTCTTCTTCTCGTTGTTTTTCTTCTTGTTCTCTCTCTTGTTCTCCTCCTTCTTGCTCTTTATCTCCTCCTTCATCTCCTCCTTCTTCTTGTTTCTCTTCTTTTAACATCTAATAATGTAAGTTTTAGGCCATACGAATTTTGTTATGTTACATTCATATAATTCTCATCTTTTTCATCACTTCGCAATATTGTACTTTCTTACATTGTTGGCAACTCTCACTAATTTTGGAGAAATGTCAGTATATATAGACGTACCCTTATCTCATTGTCTTTTGATGATTATGGAACAAAATGTTTTTTAGTAACTAACTTTTTTCTTCAGATTCGTTTGCATCGGACGCAGATGCCTTTTTTTTTGAAGCGAACGCTTTCTGTACTTTTGGTTGATCCTCCGACTGTTGTGCCTTTTTCTCTGTTGGCTTGATTGTTCTCTTGATTTTCTATCCCTTCTATTTGATTTGGGCCAACCTCCCCTTCTTATTAGTAACTTTAGCGTTCAAACAAGATGCGTTTTATTTTTTCATAACGTTTGTCTCCTCCGTTGTACTCAAACAGGGACACCAACCTGTAATCAAAGTTGGATTGACGTTTTGAAAGTTTAAAACTGCTTTGTTTGCCTCTAGTTGAGTCAACTAAAAACAATGAATTTATGAATCATGTGTGCCTCTCTGATACCACGTGGGGAAATGTCCTTGATCTATGGATGTAATTGATATGGGACATAAAACAAAATTAATAAAACTATGTCGGACTTGTGGCTGCTTTATAGTATCAGATGACAATGTATCTGATTATTATGCATTGATAGCTTGTATTTGACCATGTCAAGTGTACAGATCAAACGGATTTAGAATTTTAAATAAATTGATTTGATTGTTTATTAATTTCTTCTTTGTGACAAAGACAAATAACCGGTGGAACCGATGAAACCGGAGGAACCGGTGGATTTTTGACCCAAAAAAACCGGTGAAGCCGGAAGTTCGGTGGATCCGGAGGTTTTGATGAGCCGTGGAATGGTGGGCAGGTTTCGGTCGGTAAACGATTGATAGTAAATTTTTGCACACTTGGGATTACGAAATGCACAAAGCAAACTACAAACATCTTCTAATGGCAAGAGAATACTCTAGTAGTCTCATAGACACTATGTACGCCAGTGTATGCCACATCGACCTTCGGAAAAAAGTTCTATCCAGAACAACAAGAACCATCGAACCCATTGATATGATGATAACGTTACCATATGTCAAACACCACACAGAGAGATCTGATATTAGGAAAGTAATGAATAAAATTACTTCGGAATTAGGATTCAAATTTGGAGAAATTGGACAACTCCCTCAACCTCGCCAATCTCCTTACCCGTTTCATTATCGGCGTCGCTCACATTCAAGAATCACACCACCTCAACTCTGAGCTCAAACAATTCCAACAGTCCATTGTCTAGAGGAAGATACATTTGCTTTGGCCATGCACAACCTTTAAAAAAAAGAAACATACCAGGAAGAGCACTTTGCGTCTCACTAAATATCAAACTGCACCCAACAACAATCACATGCGTGTACCTCCCTATACAGATCATGCCGTAACGAAATCAAACCTACAATCCATTAAAGTCGAATCAGAAATAGAAGAATGGATTAAAGGACATTATTCTGGCGGGCGATTTCAACGTGGAGATTGAACATCAAACCAGCTCTAGAGGTCGCAGGCTTCGCGCTTTGATTGATAAATACCATCTATCCAAAGCCACCAAACTACCAACATTTAAGGATCACACTTTGGACAACATCATTGCCCCGTGCTGCTATTATAAACTGTATCAGACAAAACAGTTGGAAACACCCTCCACCGTGTTGAATGTAACCCGAAAAATCACCATCTCTCTAATCTTAACATCACACCAACCCCCTCTCATGCACACAACGTTTTCGTATTTAAAGTTTTTAGAGCAAATTCCAGAAGAACTAAGAGGGATATAAACTATTATTTGAAAAGACCAAAACTATTAGAAGAAGGTTACAGGATGTATATCCCTTTGAGCGCCTGTAGAGTGACGTATTGGTAATATAAAATTGATTGAAACTTCACACACCATCACAGCAGTATATCCTCCCCAGCCCTTAAGCAGATTTTTAGTAAAACAAGACATACGATCAACTCAAAATTGAACATCTAACCACAATTTCAATACACAGTATCTAACTAGGTCTTCTTGCAATAATATAACATCGACATCTCCAAAATAAAATCTGCATAGTTCTGGAAGAGCCAATTTTGTTGATCATGATTTGCAGATGAAAAAACATAATTAACTTACGTGGACTGAGCAATGCTAAACTGAGTATCAAATCAACATAGAATATTAATTTCGAGGTCACAGGGTTATTTTTGTCTGTGCTAGCTAGCTGTAATGAATGCACCATTTTTATTATTCTTCAACTAGCTATAAATCAATGAATTTTGATTATTATATGATATAGTTTTCACCATTGGTTCTCCCTTGACAAAATCTTGATATAAATTAGTTATATGTTTTTGATTTTTATTTGTAAAGTTTAGTCAACTAAATAAAAAAACAAAAATGACAGAGCCATCAACCTCCCGGCAATCAAATCGTGCTAGAAACACAACAATCTATGATACATTAATAGAGAATGAAAGAAATTATGCTTTCGACAAGCCAAACTTTTGTAAGTCTGGAGAACATATTGGCGTAGATAGAAAAAAAAACATCAATAGAATGCGTTAAGTGTAAAGTTAATCTATGTATAGATTGTTTTATGTCATATCACATCAAAAAACAGTAATTTGTTGTAATTGTTCAAGTTGACTTTAGTGATAAAAAAGGAATTTTTTTTAAAATGTAGTGACATTTTCATAATCTCTACATCAAACTATTCCAGAATAGTATTATTGTTATCAGAGCAAAGAGTTGCTTTTAGGTTATATATTGTAATGAATTGTTATTAAAAAAAAGAAGTTGATTATTTCTTCGTTTAATAAATATATCTTCCCAATAATTACCAATTATATAGTCAATATAAGGCTTGTTTGAAAGATTAAATTTCAAGTTGTAACTATAAGTTGTGTCCAGGATAAGAGCGATGTACTTACAGGTACATGAGGTGACCAGAGGCTAATAAATCAAAAGATACTTATAATTGAGCTAAACCAATCAGGATATGTAATGATCTCATTAAAACCGTTTGAAATTATGTGACACAAGTTTGTAAAAATGTCTCAAAAAAGTTGACATTTCCAAAAATGAAAGGCTGTGGACAAAAATAGATTGGTATTCATACTTCATAGACTGGTCGCATATAAGATGTAATGTATATAAACTCATAGGTTGAGCTACAAATGTTACTGATCATTATTTTTTACTGTATGATGTGCTACTGAGTTAAGGGCTGGCGAGGATATAAAGAGTGGATTGAAGCCAAAATAAATTTTGGGCACCAATACCCAGATGGCAGTCTAAGAGATATCTTGTAAAGGGAACAACCCTACTGAAAACGTACAACGTTTATTGTTAAAAATTTATAATCAATTATGTTTTTTTATTGAATTCCGGTGGAAGTTTTAACAAAGTCATTCACTAATTTGCAAGAYTGAATACAATTTCTGCCATTATTTAACCCTTTACCGGTACTATCTAAATAAGATACTTTCTTTTTGGAAGAAAGTTTCACTCCTGAAATTAAAGAATTGCATTCTTTGTTGATTTTTATTCCTTGTAATCTATCTTCATACCCTTTGTAGAATGTTTCAACCTGATTCTTTGTTGGTTTCACCTCAGATACGTTGTGATCACTGCCGTACAAATACATCACTTTATCACCCTGATGAAAGAATCCTGTCAAGTCCAGATACTGTGCTAGACCCAATCTCTTCTCGGTAAATACAGAGAATTTAAATCCCAAGAATTTGTCTATGTCGTCACCCGAGATGATAATGCTATCCTTACCAATATTACCAACTTCTCCTCTTTTTGTGGTAATAAAAACAAAAAAAGGCCTAACATGCTTTCCTAAAACACCTCCAATTTTAAAAGCGTTTTGGGACTCCAAAACAAGCTCTGGGATAGATAGATTATATTTAATGTCATTTGATGTCTTGATTTCATTAAGGAACATAGCTTGGCTCTTACCATTAATTTCCCATTCCAGTGGTGTATTTACCAGGTGATCACACACAGTACATCCCCTTGATATATGTATTACACTGCTGCCATCTTCAATATTTACGGGCTTAGTTCTCCCAACAGCGAAAATATTACTTCTGTAGACATCAGGCTCCATTATGTTATCTGAAAGTGACCTTAAAAGTCTTCGATCTACATCCTGCACTCTAATTTTAATTTCACCAACCCCTTCCCCGAATTTTGCACCACGGTATAGATCACTTATACAAAATATTTCTTCTAAATCTTGATACATATTCAATCTGAAAAGAAGAATTTTGGCTGTGAACAATTCAAACTCAGTAGGATCTATCAACGAGTAAAAGTCAATAACAGGGCTATCGAAAATTTTCAATTTGCGTTCAATTACAACTAAGAATACAAATGGTATAAATACTTTATACTCATCTATCGCTTCTTTTTGTTGTTTGAGTATAATAAATCCTTCTTGCTCAATATCAGACACGGTTATGTTTTTTGATTTATTTAGGATAGTATTCTTCCTAACAGTAAGTCCCGAGAGTGCCATCATCACAAAGTGACGCATTTCGGGCAGTCTGTTTGAATTAATAACACTATATGTGTTTGATAGTTTTTTTATCAAAGACTGGAAAATAGAATAAAAGTCCACAGTGTCCTCTTCAGTTAAGCGGCGAAACAAACTGATCACATACTCAAGAGTTCTTGGGTGACCATTGATAGACTTAACCAGCATTTTGAAATATTGATCATCTTTTATTTTGAGCCGTTGGCTTTGCTCTTCAAGAAGCTTGTATTGCGCTTCCTCACAAAGTTCATCAAGATTGATTAGCACAGCTTCAAACTCAGTAGGCAAAACAAAAGTACCCATATATTTAACATCTAATAAACCAGTTAGAATAACATTTGTATACACGCCATAGTTGCTCTTGTTTCCACTAAACGAATTTCGAACTATGGAGTGGAGAATCTTTCTAAATGGAAGATCTCTAACTTCCTCTCTAGTAGGATTTTTTGGTAGACCTCCGACACCATTTTGATGCTCGTCTATTTGAAATATAATAATTATTGGCCTTTGTATAATGCTGTGTATTACATTATGAACATCTAGAATTCGTAGCGATTCTACATTAAAACCACCATTTACTTTTTTAAACAATTGCAAAGTATAATCTGATGCATAATAGGGGAAGAAGAATTTTGATAACAACGCGAAAGCAGCCAAATTGATCTCATGTGAGTTTGTTTGCTGCTTATAATAAAGAGCGTCGCAACAACTAAAATCCAAAAACAATGTTACAACATCATAGTCTTCATCAAACACACCATTTCTGAGAGGATCTTCAAGGTTTAATCCAAATCTGGTCTTGCCCATACCAGCCGCCCCAACAACATATGGCATGGTAAACAGTTTCTTGTTAACAGCTTTATTATGTGTTGCCTTAATGTTTTCTTTAAAAATTTCAAGTACTTCATTGGTGATATCTCCTCTACTCAAATATTCCATTTTTTCAGGATTCTGTGTCTCTCTAATATGATCGGCAAACTGTTTAATACGATTCAAAACAATTTCGCGGTTAAGTTCGCCGTTCAGTTCCTCCTCCTCATACAATTTCTCGAGAATATCAATAATAAAATCGGGATCAATAATGTCACGATCGGGTTGACTAATCACACTTGGAACCTGAGGTTCTTCTATCCCAAAAAAAGCAACAAGTTCCTCTCGGTATTCTTTTCTAAAAACACGGATTCGTTCCTGAAAAAATTTGTTTTCTTCTTCAAAACCGCTATTAACATAGCCTTTGATTATTTTAACAATAACGCTTTCTATAAGCTTTATTTCCTCCTCACTTAAAGTCTTTTGCATAACTTCAGGAAACTCCATATAATCCCTTAAAGTCATTTGATTAACATCTTCTCTAGTACCAATGTTATTATTTGGATCTTTATTAAGGGGAGATAATTCACTGATTGAAGAATCCAGACTTATCCTTATTTTCTTTATTACATCTCCGGTATAGTATGGAAGGTTAAAGTAATGAATGTTGTTTGTCCTCTTCATCTTTTTGTTAGTTGACTCTCTTCTATTTTAATTGTAATTGTAAATAACTGGTGTAGGAGTGAACAAGATGAACGTCACATCGAGTACACCTGGAGAGGAAGAAGGGTTCTTTGGACTTTAAAACTAATCAACAACCAAAAAGGACCACAATGCAATAAATTATATCCTGTACATTTTCAAAATGGTTTTTAATTCTTTAAAACATTTTTCAAGTTTATTAACTTATTGTGCACAAAGGGTCGTTTTTCTTTGGAAACATTGTTTTGGTAGTGCGTTGCGATTGAAGGAGTTGCACTCCCTTTATGCTATCCCTGAACACCTCATTCTGATTAAACAATTTGTGCAAAAATGTCCAGTTCTTAGTGCGTCTTGAATTTCATCCTTTTATTTTGTACTCCTCGGAGGTTCCTCAACTCGTCGTCTAATACTAACATGGCATCACACCATCCCTAGTTCCGAAGAGATTTAATGTAGGATTGTAATTGATCATTGTTTTTGTGGGCAATGAGTCTACGTTCCACTTTTCTGGCTAGTGACCGAATGACTTTAGGGTTACAATCCTCATCGGAAAAAAAAGGGAATGTTGAATAAGAACATTCGCGCCGGGGTTGGGCCATGAGCGAGGTAGCATGTTTCTTGGCATCTTTGTTCTTGGCAGGATACATCCTTGGGCATTCTTCTTAAAATATTGTTAGGTCTGCTTGCTGTGGTGCGAAATAGTTACTCTTGATGAGAGAATTAAGCTCTTTAATAAGGTCTGCGGCCTCGGACGCTAAATTAGCTTCAACAGGGGCTGCTTTTAGACCAGGGTCAGTCAATTGAGCAAAATTTGTATCAATGCAGTGTGCTTTAATCCCAAGGAATGACATGTTGGGGCATAATGGCTGATTTGATTGATCGTGTTGGGGCGATTGTAACAGCTTTTTTGTCTTTTTGATGTGTCGTGTACGAGTCGATGATGTGTTTTTAAAATGTTGGATGGCATTGCCAGTGGATCCTTTCGAAACTAGATATTTAAAGTATTGGTTCTTGTTGTTCTCCGCGTGGAATGCTTCTATGTTGGCAATCAATATGTACCCGTTTCTTATAATGACGACTTCCTTGTAATATTGTATTCAACGACATTAGGCAGGTCCATGTTTTCTGAAATTGTAAAAATTTCTTCGCAAAATTTTACGTACGTATTTCCAAAACAATCAAAACACAATTTACCCGACAATAAATAGAGATTCTTCCGGTTGTCCCCTATGGTGATTACATTTATGATAGTCATAGCGACCCTGTTTGATGCGTTACGGTTTTATCATGACATGTTTGAAAACTCAGCACTGGGGAATGCTGATTTATCAAACCTCGGTCACAAGAGTGACAGCCTTGTATTCTTTAGTTAGAAAACTATACTAGTGCTGAATATTGACTATATAGTCTAATTTCTACAACAAACTTCGGAGAAAACTTGTACCATTAGATGTAGCAGAATTAATATTGTTGTACATGATGGTAGTGTTCTAATATGCGTTAACTAGGCGCGATTAGATCATTAGAGTTGGTCAATTAATTTCAAAAGAATCTTTATTTGATGCACTATAATTTGTTATTACATTCTGCTTCAGTAACCTCAGTAGTGAATGGTACATTATTCGGAGCACGCACACCATACACACTCGCAATGTCCGAATGTCTCTTGTACATGGCCCATTTAGCCAAATGTCCTGAAGGATAGGATTTGGCATCACTGGTAGTAGTATTCCAATTCTCGAGAAGGTTCTTCCAGTTGTATCCTGAAGCATCCTTGATAACATTTCCCACAGTGCATGGCTGATCCTTCGTACGATAAATATCTACTACGCTGGTGAGTAGTTCATCACATGAACGAGGCACCAACTCTCCTATGGTATGGTAGTTTCCTCTCAATCCACATGGTTGATGCGTGGTGGAATGCTTATGATTGGTCAGACTTGATTCAGTACAGCTTGCTTTACAAACGGGACAACGTTCCATACAAGGTAAGTTGCAAGTTCTGGTTCCTTTCACCGCCTTCAAAGCATCAGCTACCAGAATAGTATATTCTTCGACTTCTAGCGATCTCATTTTGGGAATCTTGTCCTTTAGCTCTATACAGCTTGGCAAGGATTTCTCGTCAATATTAAAGTCCTTGTTATCATAAATCAAATTGATTTGTGTATTCAAGAATGAACCCAACTTGCTGGCCAAGTCCTTCAAGAAGGCGTTTGCAGGGTTGGATGTCACGACGGAGGCTTGGGCTGTTGCGGTCGAAATCGAATTTTCCATGGCCGTTTTCACCTTATCATAGGTAGCACTTTCACACTGTTTCATTGCTCCTAAAATCTCGTCATTCAACACATTCTTCGTGACCTCGCTAGTGGTTAAAGCCCTCAAAAGTTTCTTTGTGTCTTTGTCGTTAATCAATTTCAGCACTTCCAAATCAATTTTGGTTTGTAAGATATGTGTGCTTTGGCGAGACCAGTCGCTCAAGGAGATTTTGCTTCTTGTGGCAGAAATGAGTTGTTCTTTGTAAATCTCGACGAACTTTTCTCCAAACAATGATTTTTCAACAATATCCTTCAAAAGTTCGATACCTCCAAGACCTGTTTTGACTTGATCAAAAAACACCTTCATGTCACCTCTGCTTGCTTTTAGCTTCAATCCAATGTTGAACTTTTGGTCCCATTCTGTTTGTATTTTGATGAGGCCCTCCTCGAGTTCATTCTTTACTAATTGGTGAAGTAAAGATTTTACCTTTTGGTGAGTAATCTTCTTCTCGGAGATATATGCCATGGTCATTTCAACAGCTTTTCTAACGATCGTGTCGGAGTAGGAATCATATGCGTTAATCAAATGACGAATGCTGTCCAAGTGTGGCGCTATGCTACTATCGGTGACACCACCGACATCTAGGAATGCAATATCAGGGTATTCGTTGGTATACAAGTCGTTAATCTTATTGGGAATGTCTTTGTTCGAAGGTTTATATGCATTACACAAACCATCGCTGATGGGGTCGAAAATATCTTGGAAAAGTTTTTCAGCTTGCTCTTTACTAATGCCTTGATATTTTTTGCCTTGGAAGTTTTTTCTAATCTCTTGTGCTATTAAGTCCTTTTTCTCGGCCAGTATCTTTGAGTAGACGAGAACGGTATCCACAATTGCATCAATTTTGCTATCATAGCCTTCGGTTAACATATTCTTGTAAGTATTCCAATTGATTCTAAACTGCGGCTCCCATTTCAGATTGTTTTTATCCTGTAACAGTTCCTTGATGCTCTTTTCATGCCCTTGTACTCCTTCGCTGACTTTATCTTCCAATTCCTTAATCATTCTCTTCTTTTCTTCTACAACTGATTCTGCATCAGTCTTGACTGTGTTTTTGATTTGATCGTATTTTTCAAAGTATAGCGTAGACAGTTGTGAAGCAATTGTATTGTAAGATTTTTGTAATTTCGTGTAATTTGCCTTTTCAAGAATGTTCGTAAAGCTTAAATTGAAATCAGATTGATTGATGCAGTCCGTAACTAGATTCAAATAAGTCGAAAATTCGACAAGGGTCTGGGGTTTCCATTTGGTGGAGCTTTTCACTTTATCTTGAATCATCTCTCTGATATGCATCACCTTCTCTCCATAAGTAAAGTTTGGAACGTCACCTGGAGGTAAGTCGGCTAGTTTCAATTGACCGAGCGTGATGATGTCCTTGTTGGTCACGCCCATACCTGGCATTCCTTCGTTGGCCTTGTTGAGCGTTACCATCAATTCGTTGGTCACGTCCCTGATTTTATCCGCTTCGGCCTGATCGATACGATTAAATGAGAATACCATATAAGCAGAGGCACGGAAGCCAGAATTTTCTGCCAAGCTCGAATTATTGTAAGCCATGCGCACGATTGGTAGAATTTCGGTCATACCATTGATACTCTCTCCACTGATCAACACAATGGTGGCATCTGCTGGAAGAACAGAGAAGGTTGCCAAACGATTGTCTCTCCAAACATCTTGTAACTGTCCCTTGTATTCTTGTGACCTCAATCCCTCGGTGTCCAACAAGAGCACGTAATCGTAATCACAATCCTTTCTTGTGGTCTTGATCAACATCATGTTGATTCCCTTGGTACACGTTCCTACGCTTGTTTTGAACTTGATACCAAACATTAAATTCAACATGGTGCTCTTTCCAGTGCTTTGTAATCCCAAGATGGACATGACGAACACTTTTGGACTATTCAACAATGAATCTAGTTTGGTCAAGATGCCCTTGATCCAATTCAAGTTGATCATGGCTGCATCTCCGTCCAACATTTCGATGCTGAATCCATCCAATAAGTGACGAGCGGCCAGAGTTGCGTAATGATCGTATCGATCTGGATTACTGGTATAAGCGTGGGAGAATTCTCTCCAGATATGTTCCAATCCAACACTCAAATTGAACTTTTGATCCTTTAGTTTTGCAAGTTGTTCTTGTTGGTTCTCTGAAACATCGATGGAAGCGTCGATTTCCTCGATATGCCTTGCGACATGTTGATTCAATTGTGCTTCGAATGCTCTAATGCTCATCACTCTGTTGATGGGGTCATCTTTCATGAGCAAAGATTCAAAAGCAACCAATATAGGAGATTCGACCACCTTTGGTGCTGCTTCTGCTCTTTTTTCTCTGCATTGGATCATTGCTTGTCGATAAGATTCCTGATTTATTTTGTTGTGGGGCAGCACTCACCTTATTGAGGTTGTTTAGAATCGTAATCTCCTTGCTGAAGAGATCTTGGAGCAGGAAATACTTCTTCTTCAACTCTTGGAGTGGTGCGCTCTTAAAGACTTGAATAAAATCATATTTGATTGGTATTTGTGCTACGAGAGGAGACTCTACGTTGGTGTCCAACAATGACTTTCTTTGTCCATTTCTTTGATAGATTTCATCCAAGATTTTTGTAAAATAGATCAATTCCGTGCCACACACCATCGCTAATTTTGTATTGAGATTTTTGATCGTAGTTCTACTCTTTTCCAAAGGATCCACGACGAGCACGTAAACCTTTTTACCATTGTCCTTCTTTACGATTTGATCGATCGGTAGGTATTGTTCTTTTCGCAGTTCAGCGCTGTTTTCGATTATAATGATATCGGCGGTGCTATTAATAAAGTCGCCGAGTGGTGTATAATCCCCAATGATATGTAACAGTGCGAAAGGTTTGTTTGAGTCGCCGTAGAATCCACATCCAACCTCTAAAACTGTTTTTAATTTGCTAGTGCCCTTGTCAATATCCAATGAACTTAGCGAAGCTACTCCGAACTTTTGCAAAATTGTATCGGTGGAGCTGTTTTGTTTTTGTTGACTAGTGCACTATTACTTTAGGTAAATCGCTAACAATGAGTTCACACGAGGCGTTTGGTCCCACGACGACCTTTATTCCTTTGAATGACTCCGGGTTATAACGCAACTCATCAGCAGATTCATAGATGAGTGGAGCAGCACATCTTCTTTGCAACAACAACATGTTGACCTCTGCTTGTGATGTAATGTCCATTGCACTAATGTATTTGATAAACTCATCATAGATAGAGTTCTCGGGTTCTTTTTCCACACTCTCTTCGTCATCTTCGCCTCCGAATAACTCATCATCCAACGATGACTCTTTAACAGCTTTTTTTGGATTATTGTTGGTCAGTAGTAAACGGTGACGTAGACACTCATAAATGTACTGTTGAGTGTTTGTTTCAAGGGTCACGTCCTTTCCAAATTGGGAGTCGCTTACGAACGAGCTATAGGAAGCGTATTTACCGGACATATCCACTGTGACTTTTTTAGGTATTGGATCTTCAACTTTAGGCTTATCGGGAGCGACTTTCATTGTGTAGATTAAACATTTGGCAGTATCTAAAATGAAGTAACTGCTGAAGCCTCTTTCAGGGGACCAACCAAAATTCCTTGCCTTTTCACATGCCTTTTGGCATTTGTCCTTGTTTTGAGAGAGAACTAGTTCCACTTTCCTTGTAAAATCAATCATGCTCACACTTCCAGATAATACCTCGTCGAGCACTTGTGAAATATTTTGATCATCGCAAGATGGAACTGGCCACTGTGTAATTGTTGATCTGGATTCGCCGCTAGTAGTTACTGGCTGTGGCCACAACCACGCAGTGGTCTTATCTGAGAATTTAAAGTGTGCGTGATCCAATTCCTCACTTTTGTCAGCAAAGTAGAATTGTAAAATACGTTTGACCGACTCGATCTTTTTCTGATTGCTGAAATTTACCAATAATTCTATAAAGTCATCCATTCCAGATTTCATCTCATGAATAAAGGCTTTGGAATTGTTTAACGTCAACTCATTAATGTTATCAATGAGGCGATTAACATTATCCGTAATAACATTGGTTTTCGTATTGTCGAGATCAGTTTGATAGATTTTCTGGTTCTGTCCCAACATGATTGCTTGGCGATTTTCTTTATTGTTTTTGATTCTATCTACTTGTTCGATGATTAATTTATTATCTGGATAGTTCTTGATGGCAATCTCACACCATGCTTCTTTCATCACGGCTGCTGCCTTCTCTAAACTAGGAGAACTACCGTAGTTTTCAAATACTCTCCATATGGGCACAGTAGTGCTGACGCTACCTCTGTTTATCAACCCCCAATCTCTGTTGCTTGTGTTCACAGCGGTAACGAATAGATCTGTATTCCCAACGGGTGGCCCGATGGCTTTGATACTGAAAGTAAGTGTGTTTACCTTACTCTGGGCATCGGTTCCAGATCCAGTAGCACTGGAGCTACTTGAGGAGTGGTTCACAGCAACTGCGACCGAAAAAGATCCAATTCCACCTCCAGCGGACGCAGAAGTACTATTCTCTGATGAAATTGCGTTGACCATATCGGTTGAATCATACTTTTCTTTACAATCTAAATCGCTTTTTAAAGTTAAAATGCCACCAAAGACCTGATCACCCATGTAAATGTGGCTTCCGTAAGTTTCAAAGAAATTTTTTGCTTCCTGTTTGGTGGTGATTGCATTTGCAGCATTGAGAGCCAGTTGATTTAGTCTGGCGTCTTCTAAGGGAATTTTGAACGACTTCTTCTCGATGATGGTGTTCATTTGGATTGACATTTGGGTGGATTTCTTCTTTGAACTGGCTTGGGATTCATCAGACTGTGAACTTGCTCTAGTATGACCAGCGCTTGCTGAGAAGCATCCATATGATGCCTTCATTTCGACTGCAATAGAATTTCCAGATTTTTGAATTGTATTCAAGTATTCAGAAGAAGCCTCTATGCTCTGAAATTCTTGACTTTTATAGTCTAGAGTAGAGCAGTTTTTCAAGGTGATATTGATGGGTGGCTCTAAACATTCGTTATTTGGATTGTCTACTACAGATTGTGGAGATATGCCCAAGTTTAACCCGTACAAAGCAAGCCCTTTCGATGCGTTTCTAAAAATTTTGTCATCGGTGTATTCTTCACCTTTGTAGTTGATCACAATTTTATTCAAGTCAGAAGAAAAGGTATCAAGTTGTTTTTTGTAATCTGTAATGTTCAACTCGTCCTTTTCTAGCTTGTATTTTGGTGCTTCTTTGACCTTCTTTATGACCTCATCGATGGCTTCTTTGACTCTCTTTTTCGCTTCTGCAGTATCAGTTTTCGCTGAATCTGTGACTGTCTTGAGCAATTCGTCCACAATCTTCTTCTTCTCTTCAAGTTCCTTCTTCTCCTCTTCCTTCTTCGAATCTCCAATCTCTTCCTTTTTAACTTTGTTGATGGCAGCAATGTCCTTCTTGTTCTTGATTCCAAATAACTCGAGGTTATCCTCTTTCAAATCCTTCAAACTTCCGACATCCTTGTCTTCCAACTTTTCAATCGTATCTTCGGATATGTTGTACAACTGTGCTTGCTTTCTCAAATCGCTACGTGATGCCCATACTCGCTTAAGCACCGCAACGAACTTGTTTGTAATCCTTATCGTTTGTAAGTATACTAATCTCTTGTTCCACTTCGCTCCATTTCTTTGTTTGCACTTTCAGCACGCTAATGTACTTGCTACACACAGTGATGCACATGGCATCTGATACGCCCTCTTCCTTCAACTTCTTGCACAATTTCAAATTTTCAGCCAATTTACCCTGCTTGAGTGTTTGTAATTTCAAATCGGCCAAGTCGATTCTAACAAGGTCACCGATGGTCTCAACGCTACATCCGACGAGGTCAAAGAATATGTTTAGATTCCAACTGGTGACCAGCTTCTTCAAGTCCTCATTGGTCGTTACACTCTTTGCTGCTTTCTCGAGGATAATGACTTGGTCGTACTTCAATTGAGACTTGTCCTCCCACAATTCTCTAACATCACCAAGAATGATTTTAGGTGGTTTATTGGCGAGTTCCTTTTCAATCTTTTGGTACAACATTTTCCAGGCAGGACTAGGTTCCTTGGGTTTTTCGATCTCTTTCACCTCGCTTGGCTCCTTGTCCTCTTCTGCTTTACTCGGTTCTTCTTTATCATTTTCATTCTCTTGAGCAGGATCTTTGTTCTCGTCAACCTTCTTCACTTCACTCAGGTCAGGCTCATTATCGTGACTACTCATGATTGTTTTTTTTATTTTGATGATATTGTTAGTGGGCAAGTTGAACCGTTTTAAGCTTTTGAAACGACGCGAGATGTCAAATAGATAACATCAATTTAGGAAACAGCCCACTCCTTCAATTCATCTGTTATGACAAATAAATCAAACTTTGAAAAATCGATTTTGATTTTCAGGGTCATCAACCAAAAATGTCAATTGATTGACATCGACTTCAGGAACGGTATCTTGATAGAGCCACTGATGTCTGATGCTGATCTCAAAAAATAATCCGCGGATCTCAATTAGTCCAAGAATCGCAATGAAATTGAGTGGTTTGGTTAAAGCCCAACCATAAAAAAACAAAAACCATGGGAAGAGGAGGTGCTTATGTCATTAGTAACAACACCATGTTTACTCTTGAGAAAGTAGATCACCACATCAGACATATGAACCAATTTGACATGGACGATAAAATTTATCCAAATAGTAGTTCAAACAGAAATTATTTGGAATTCTACTACGATAATTGGTCGTCGGATAAAAGACCGTATGGATTGGCGAAGTACAAGGTTTTGCAAAACAACGTCGAACTTGGCCATGTGAGTCTTGAGGGAAACAATACAAACGACCTCTCTGTTAAGGTCGAATGTAAGTTCTTAGATGAAGTTGGTGGTAACTTTTTTTATTGGAACAATGAAGAGCCATCACGTGGTACTGCCTACATTCATCTAAACTTCAAGAGAAATCAAATGGTAATCAACGACCAGTTCGAAGATACTCTCAATAAATAATGATTTCTCATAAATTGCTAGTGCTGATGCACAATCCTGTCATATTATACTTTGTGGTGCTATTGATTAGAATAAAATTGTCAATCGTTTTGACTTCCTCTTATCAACGAGGGTGAATATAATTTACCAACAACAGAAAACTTCTAATACGTTTGGTCAAGTAAATTTCATTTGAGATTTATACTTCCCAATCAAGGCAAACCAAGGGAGCTTTCGCTAGTGGTCTAGCATACGCGACATACTCTTGATGCACTGGGTGTGGGCCATATTTCTCTAGTGCTTCTTTATTGACAAATCTTGCCCTTAGAGCGTGTGTGTAACCTTGCGCTCTATCTGTTGTAAATGTTTGACCGAAGTTTAACTCTAATAAGCCATCAATTTCTTTTCTTGCTCTTGATAAAATCTCGTCAACTTTTTCCATGTCTAACGCGTTTTCATCGAATTTAAAGAACACGACGTGCTCCACCTGCCTGCTCATTGAACTTTTTGCTCTACTAGTTGACCCTTTTACAACAAAATAGCACATTGCAAAACGCGTATGGTATCACACCTTTATGAATAGGATGCAGCGAACTCTCTATCAAATTGACGATATAACATACTTTCTATTTTTTACTTGAAGCTTTTATTTTACAACCTATTTACAAAATACTCGACCAAAACTGAGCCAAACCTTGATTCGTATCTCTTCCAGAAGAGTAATAACATCGATGTTTAAAATAAGATAATATATCTTGAGTCCTTTGAAGTTCCTCATCCAAAGCCACATCAATCCCATCACCATACAACACCCTCACATCGCTCTTCTCATCCTCATTACTCACAACCACTCCTTTAGAAATCCTCCACCACCTCTTGCTCCTCAATCACGCTCAATTCATAATCTGCACCTCTACTCAAATCTTGATACTGACCCGGAGTAGCTACGCCCAACGGACTCGCTTTATGATTACGATCCAACCTATCAACAAACAAGACAACATTCTTTGTATATTTATTAACCATGCGCAAGAATTCGCTAAACAATCCATGATCACCACATATCAACGCTCTTCCAGACAACTCAACACACAACACCACAATGTCATCATGACATATTCCCCTTTGTATCGCTTATGATTATTCTTTTTTGAGTTCTTGTCCGCTGTTGTTTGTTTGGCATGTTTAGTGTTGGATCCAAAACTGCCTTCTTGACCAAAAGAAGTGCTTTGGTCTTGATTCAAAGTGTTTTGAATGGGAGTGGGATCCATGACGATAATAGAATGCCTTTCGTTGTCGCTACCACTATTGTTACTGTTGCTACTATGAGCTACATTCTTCACAGAACCTACGATGCCATGTGCTTCGTCATGATTCAGACTAACTAATCCTGACGAAATCACATCTCGATGATGATGATGATCATCAGATGTGGTCAGTAACGTAAAATCATCAAATCTACCATAGTTGCTTGCATAAAAAGTATACTTTTCGTATTCAGGTAATGAATCAGGTGCCAAATTGAATAATTGATGATTTGTGGATTGATGATCGATCATGACCAAATCATCCACGGGTATATTTGGGTGCTGTTGATTGCCATTGTTATTGATGGCAATTGGTTTATTAGAAGATGACTTTCTTCTCCTTCTCTTTGATTTCTTGGAATGACTCGACGATTCGGTGCCCCATAGCTCCGATAAATTCCTTCTTATATATAATCCACCATTACTTTCTGTGCTACCTACCGAATGTTCCACCATTCCATTCTTCACGTTCAACTGATCATAAAAATCATCATCGCTCTTGTGTTGCTTCTTGATGCTCTTTTGATTCGATGCATAAATGGCGTGTCTCTTGGGCATCGCCTGTCTTCCATTCACAAATTGTTCCCTGCTACGAACACATATGAGAATATTGGGCGGCGGTGATGACGCATTGGATGCCGTCGTGGTAGTAGAAGCAGATGCAGCACACGACAAATCCTCTTCTTCTTGGTCGTGACAGCAATAATGTACGGAATTGACCGCACTAGATACGCTATCCTTTTCGTTATCCAATCCAAAGAACCAAACGCTCTTTCGTTGTTGATCCAACTCTTGCAAGTCCTTGATTTCGATCTTCTTGTTCGCATCTCTTTTTGTCGATAAAAATAGATTGGTGACGTTTTGTAAAGAACTCACGATTTCGACTTCCTTTAGATCATGACTACAAATGTTGCGTTCCAAACTAACGTCCAAACACTCACAAAAGAATTTACACAATGTGATCTCATCTTGAACGTTACCAGTGTTGTGGTGATGTTGATGATGTTGAGGCGTGATGGTGTCGAGCGTTGGTTTGTAATCGTGAATGATGAATGGTTTGTGAGAGTTGGTATAAACGTTAAACACGTCTTGATTGGTGGTATTCTTTTTTTCGAATGGCATCATAAACGTCGGTACATTTTTCCAATCCATAAAATGCAAAAAGTACGGGGAAACCTTCCAGGGATCGCAATCGTTGTTTGAGCTCGTCGGGTAATGCGACATCCTCTGTGGATAGAATGACGATTCCATCAATGTCTGATTCCACCCTGCACCATGAATCATTATCTTCGTCGACGCTGTCGCTGATTAAATGTTCTTGGAAGCGATCGGGACTGAAATGTGGTGCTTCGTCATTGTCCATTCCCATTACTAATTGTGCGAGGCTGTCCGTGCTTGCGCCCATGAAGCCGCTCTTGTTGTAACGAAAGAGTTGGAGCGATCGATCTGCGTTGGTGTCGTTGCTCTTGAATACGTATCGTTCGATTTCTGAAAGTGGTGGATTAACGATAAGGTTGACACATTGTTTGAACCAATCAAAAAGACTGTCACGATCGTCCAACATGCACTTTTCGCTGATCAGGTCCGATCGCAGTAATCCTCTCATCATGTAATGGTAAAGTCCTGTGGCTTGATATTGCTCCATGTCATCGTCGGGATCATGATCGGAATCATCTTCTGGGTCCATCTGGAGTTGATCGGTAACGACCAACAAATTAACTCTGCGACGTAATTTATGCAAGTGAAGTAAATGATACACTAGACTGTCTCTGAGTGATTTTGCGGTAACGTATTCGTATAACGATAAACTTCCATTCACGTTCGGCATCATGTATTGAATGGGTGAAGTGCTTGTGGGGGGTGATGCATTCGTGGGAGAGTGGGCTGGTAGCTTGCCCGTGCTATTTGTTCTTGTTTGGTTGATAATGTTGTTCGTATTGTTCAAGTTGATGGGTCTGATTGATTCGTAACTAATGTTGTTGCTGAGTCTAATCGGGGGACCATATTCGCATGGCTTATGTGTTGGAAAGAAACGATAGGTAACTGGGTCCACGCTGAGCGACTGATAATCTGTGAAAAGGAATAATGACCTTGTGACTCTTGCTGATATGATGACGTCAGTGTTGTGATTGTGAGAGATTAGGAATGATTTGCAAGTAATTGGTTTTTCGTTTCTAAAGTGCAAACTAATGTCATCATTGGGCTCAATGGCTGTTTGAGTGGGAGGAAAGGAGGAAGAGACAATAATGTTCATCTTGTTGGTAACATCTCGCGACAGGTCGGAATTCACTCTCGCGGCATGGTTTGGAATCTCATTGTTATGTAGCTCGAGTAAAAGTATAAAGTGATCTGATAGTAAATGTAAAGGATAGCTGCCCATACAAAATGAGTTTGGTTCTAATTTGTACCTAACAATGTTTCCCCATGCTCCACCTCCACTGCTACTGTGCCTCTTCACATGATGGCTTAAATCTGTGGGGGTCCGAGGTGTTCCTGTGAATGTACTATTTCTTCTACCTCCCGAATTAAAGTAGAGGTTGTAGGAATTCTGAATGTTCGGTGAAGGGATCACTTTAGGTGAGTGCTCGGGTATCCACTTGACATGCAGACCTTTTGTGCCCCAGTAAAGAGTTTTATCAGTTGTATTTTCAAGACAAAAAACTCCCCAATCTCTGGATGATTTTACGGGTAGTTCTTGCGGCGCTGTATGATTTGCGCTCTTAGATCCTTGAACGGTACTAAGAAGGCCGGAAAGTGCTGAAGTTATGCTCGAAGACGATGTCATATGAGAAGGAGCACTTTGTGTGTCCTTAATTTGTCTTCGTTTTCTATATGTTCTCTTCTTTTTTACTGGAGTTGGTGGCGATGCTGGTAAATTTAAAGAATCGTTCGAAATTAAAGTCTTTTGTGTTTCTATCGAAGGGTATCTTTCGTCGTCGGCATCATTGTGCGTGTCATTTGATGCCACTTCGATCGTCTGCCGTAGCATTAACTATCACACCAGTATTGAAAGAATGTTTTTGTAAGGCTGGTTGACGGCTCAAGTTCTTGTTTGAATTTTGCACACAGTCGAAATGTCCGACAAGGAGAAGGAGAAGGAAGAATTCGCATATTCTAGTGAAGATGAAACTGGAAAGTATGACAGCGATAAGATAGATCTTAAGCTATTTGATTTGCTGGGTGCAATTCGTAGAAATGACCCCGTTCTATACGAAGACAAATTCTTCTTCAAACCAGAAGACGTCAAGAAAAACACCACCGAAGACACAAAGAGTCAATACCAAAAAGAGTTTGAACAAAATCAAGCAAAGGAGGAAGAACAAGAACAACGCAAATCCTTAATTGAAGGTTACTTCAAGGGCTCAGGAAAAGAAAATCGTAAATTCAAGTTGGATGACCTGGACAATACAAGTTCACTGCGCACCATGACCGAAATGGAATTGCAAGAACAAGCCAAAAGAGAGTTCCAACGGGTGGTAGACGAAGTTGTTGGTGACGATGATGATGATTACGAAGGTGATGATGATTTATTCACAAGAAAAGAAAAGACAAAAGAAGAACTAGAGAAGGAAGAAGAGGAATACCAATCATTCAGGAAGCAACATGAACTCAACGAAACAGACAAACTTGGCAAGAAGACTGCGTCTCTAACCCATCTCGACCAAGAGGCTGGCCTCACCGAAGAAGACAAGTTCCTACGCGACTACTTGATGAACAGAGAGTGGAAGAAACCAACCAAAAGTCAAGATGAAATCTTCATCGAAGAGGACATGGCCAAGGACGAACTCAACGACGAACTAGAGATTCAATCACAAGAACAAAACATTGAGAACAATCTGCTACCAGACGCGACCAACAATTACAGGTTCAAAGAACAAGGCGGCAGCCACATCAAATTATATCCAACCTCATACAAGTCAACCATTCGCGAAAAGAAACCCACCAAAAGAGAGCTATACAATCAACGCAGAAACGAACGTTACAAGCAACTACTAGACGACAGCAAGAAGGAACAACGCGACAAATCGCTCCAACTCAAAAGAAAGTTGATCCGTCAAGTGCTAGAGCTCAAACATTTGACAGCCGGCGACGGCAGCCAGGTCGATCTCATGGATCTCACGTCCAAAGATCTCGTAGGGATCGACGAGGACGATCAAGATGCAGAAAATGAATACGAAGAATTGAAAAAGGCAAACAAGAGACGTGGTAGACCAAAGACCGAAGAAGAAGAATTAGCAGAGTTGGAACAAGAAGAGAAGGACGAAAAGAAACCAAAGGGACCGTTAGCATTAGCATGGGAGAAGGTAGAATCCAATGCGGTCGTGGAGGAATTAATGTACGCAGATATCGATGACGACGAAGACGAAATGGACCAAGACGACGAACAAGATCCAGACTACGAAGAACAACGACAACATTTACAAAACTGGAACAAGAATGCCACACAAAAGGACATTCAAATCAGAGAATTACGAAGACAAATCAGAAAGGATTACGAACAATACTACGAATTGTTCTACGAAGAAATTGACATTCTGGAGGACAAGTTCAAATTCAAATACAAGAAGGTGGATAAGGATGATTATGGATTGACCACTCAAGATATATTGGAGCTGGATGATGAGGAATTGGACCAAGTGGTTCCTCTTTCCTTCGTGACCAGATATGATTCGAGAGCATCTAGCGATAAGGTCAAACAACAAATTAAATTTAAACTCAATAAAGTGTATCAAGATAAGAGAACGAAACCAAATCATCATCATCGTCGTGGCGGTG
>JAOPGA020000942.1:0-10482 GCA_026419775.2 Acrasis kona
ATCAACATGTTGATGCATTGAGCAAATTGATCGAATTACACATTCCATTGAATTATCATTCTTTACAAAATGTAAATTCCATTCATGAATTATATCAATTATATGAACCACATATCGATCCAAATCATACCATTTCGTTCATGGAAGCTACATGTACCATACCCAATCTATCCGATTCGATCACGACCCAATCATCTCGATTCTATGATTTGGTAATTGAAAAGATTTTAAAAAGTGATTCCTATTCGTTGGATCAGATCGAAATGTTGATCACGAAATGTACCAAGCAAGAATGGTACGAATTGACCACCAAATTAGAATCATTCCATTTGCCCATTCAATCTAGAATTTCGCTCGTACAATTCATCTTGGATCAATTCGATCGTGACGACGAAAATGATTCCGAAATGATTTTAAAGATTACACATCAATTGTTCCAATTAAGAATTGCCAATTTGTTGTTATCCAATGATGACGATAATACTCAATTCATTTGGCATTCTTACTTGGAGAAGGAAATTGACATTACGAGGGCACTCGAACAAGTGATATTGAACACTGGTTCGTTCCAACATGCACAATCTTATTTACGATTATTAATTACCGAACACGAAAGATTGTTCAAATCTAACGTACCGTTCGAATCCAATGTGAATTTGAACGAATTGGTTCTGAACATGATTCATGAATTGTTGGAAATGATGAAGAATGTGACGAGCGAATCGAATGGTGATTTGGATGATGAAGATGAGATTATGAATTATCCACCTGCTCAATCGGATCACGTGCCAAAATATTTACGAATCTTGTTGGAGAGTACGAGGGATGAATCAGAATTACATGATGACATTTTACAAGAATTGAAGAAATTCACATTGAACGATTCCGTTGATGTCGGATCCAAGATTATCATTTTGAAATTATTAAAACAAGTGGAACCAGATTCAGTAATTTCGAACGATCAAGATGATGATGATCATCATCACGTCGATTCGCCACATGTAGATTCCAGTGATGATTTGATGAATGTTTATCGTACTCGTCAAATTTTAAATTCATTCAAATTGCCATCTCATTTCGATTTGAATTTGAATCCGAACGTAAATCCAAACGAATGGGGTGATCAATTTAAACAATTGATTTTCGAAAATCAAAATGAAAAATGGAGCCAAGAGTTATCTAACATATTGTTATTGTGGACTCATAGCGCTTGTTATTTGAATTGTTTATTCGAATTAATCAAACAAGTAGATGGCGATGATTTGATTAACATTTTTAAAAATCATCAATCCTTTTTAAATGTTGATTTCGAAAATGACATTTTTAAATTGTTGAACGATAGAGCGGATAGACCATTGCTCGATTGTAGAGTTGCATTGAGATCTAATCACTCGTCCGTTCATCAATTGGCAATCGATAAATTGAAGAATTTACAAATCATATCATCTGGATCTGATTTTGATGATTTGTGGGAATTATGCGTTGGGTTAGATTTACAGGTCATGTTGATTTCAAAATCAATTTGTTTACAAGAACGCTTATTATTGGATGTCAAGATGAGGAATCATAAATTACAAGCGCTAATGGTTAGTAAGTGTTGTTGTGGTGATTTGGTCACGTTGTTGTTTGCAATGAGATTTATTGGGGGTGTATTTGGTGTTACTGCTAATGGATTGGGTCATTGGGTCAATTATCGCTTCTTGTTGAGGAATTACTTGGAGCAGTGTTGGTGCTTTTATAAGAATGATCAAGATGTGAAGATGGCGTGTGAAGCTGCTATTGTAAAGACTGAGGAGTTGATGTAGTTTAAATAAATGTGTTGAGTTTTTTTAAACTGGACTGATTGAATGGTTGTTTTGTTTCACTAATTCGTCCTTCTCTTCTGTGGATTTACCTACATATACGCTGGCTGATGACCTAAAGAATAGTGCTTCCAAGAATTCTAAAACCATGACCAATACAATGGCCTTGATAACAAATCCAACTGGAGAGTTCAAGAATACATCCTGTACAAGTGATATACCGCATGAAGCCAACCAAAGATTACTTTCTTTTCCAAACTTGACGCCATAGACTACCAAAAAGTAACTACATACTCCAATGTAACCGAGGCACAGAATATAGGTAAAGATGTTTATATACCATGGGAACCAGTGAGCACCCTTGAAGAACGAAATGATCTTCTTCAATAACAAGACTATTTTTTTTGTTGGCTTTTCTTTTGATGCTTGATCTGCTTGTGGCAACGTTCTCTTCATGCACATGAACACCAACCATATAATATTAAAAATGATGAGGGTTCCAAAGAAGATGTTAATGACAATTGTTCTAAAGTACCAAATAGAAGTAGAAGGAATGAAAGCGCCATTAATGGATGATACGATCGCAGTAATAATAACAAGAACGACCAATGCTACTACTCCTAACACTATAACCAACAGGTTAGGTCTCCACTTTACCATATCACCTCGTGCAAATCTCTTCAATCTTACATAAGCAAATCCAATGAGGATACCCAAGACATAAACTTCTACAAGTATACAAGTCAACACTGACAAAAGAGCATCATCTAATCCTGCGAATACCTTTGGTACCGCCATGATAAAAACTACAACAAATCCAAAATATAAAATTGATAACAAACAAAAGATTAATATTCCTTGCCAAGTCAATTTGCTCATTAATTTTTCATTGTAAGCAATTAATTTGTCGCTCAATAAATCCATCCAATCTAAAAATCTACTCAATAGCTTCGATGGTCTTGACTGCCTCTCGGCTTCTACGTTCAGAATCTTCTCTTCGCTGTTGACGTTAACTATTTCTTCCTTGTACTCTGCTTGGTTAGGGCTTAATACTTGGAAGTCATAAGATATTGGTTTTGAACCTACAAAGATCGTGGTCGTATCATCATATGTAACTCGGTCACAGAGACACCCGATAGATTTTTCATTTTCGACTTGTTGTTCACATTCAATCGGTTGAATGATCTTGATTTTGAAAAAGTTTTGTTTGTATTGAGTTTTTGTAAACAAGAAAGTGAAGATGACCAAAAATGGTTTGATTACCAAACTGCACACAAAACCAGCAGCAAATGTTTGAATGTAATTGTTATCATTGGTCGTGCCGTATGATAATGCATTACCCAACATCATGCCAAGAGTGGCTACATAAATTAATGTAATTTGTTCGCTCCTACCGAACGAACCAATTTGTGCGTTAACAGTATAAGAAGTATACTGACAACTTTCAAAATATTTATAAATAAATTTTCTAAAGGTACCAGTGGGTTCAGGTATGGTTTTATATTGTTTCTGAACCCTCCAAGTAACAAAATTGAATAAAAACAAAATTAATAAACAAAGCAAATAAATCAAAGACATGACTGCCAAAACTATAATGATGGTATAATTATCCTTGTTGATGTTGACGACATTGACAAGATCGCTTAGCGTGAGGAAATTCAATTTGGGTACGAAAGGTTCGATAAACACTGCAAAATCAGTTGTATGATTACAAGAACAAGAGAAACTATCAAGAGTATAACCAGATAAAACACATCCATTCGTGCTCCACTTTAATGTTGTTTCGTTCCAATATCTACAAACTGGTACCAAACCAGGTAGAGATTGATTATTTTGTAATCTCGTATTATTGATATTGGACGCTAAATTGAACGTAATGGGCTCAATCAACTCACTAACATCAATTTGTCCTTTTGAATCACCAGATAAAAATTTAAGAGTAAATGTTGGACTAGATACATTAACGGCATCTCCAAATGGAGTAAACTGCATCACAACAGCATTCATGATGACATTGGAACTACTAGAAAATACATTCTTTGATGAGGTGCTCATGAATGTATTTGGTAATGAGAAGGATATGTTGGCGTTGCTGATAGTTTTTCCAGGCATGTCATTGACGGGACTAATCTTAAAAAACGCATGGAAAGTTGGATTTTGTTACGATACTAATCGTAGGATTTTGAGTGGTTACGTTGCTCAAGATGAAAGTTGAAATGCTATCTATTGCCTTGTAAGTGCTCAATAATAAATCACCAGTCATGTTGGTGGAAGTAGATAAGGCTGATTCGACAACGTTAGAAACACTTTTACAAAGACCCTCTGCTGAGTTCATAGAGAATTGAGCATTGCTATCGTTACCAATCTTTGTAATTAGGGACAGCACTGCTATTTGAGTGCTAGTGTCTAATTTGGCATTTGATGTTAGATCGCTAATGGCACTAACAACTGTAGATAAGGCATATGTAGAATTTCCCACCAAACTGTCAATCGACGATATTATAGATTTGGCATCTACTAGAGTTGGAGTAGGTGACGGAACTGTATAGTTTGTTATTGGTTGTGTTTCAGATATCACGGGTGTTGAGATGATAGTTGTTGGTGTTGATATGGGAGTTTTAGTTGCTGCGGATGTCACTGTGTTTTGTAAAGTGGTTGAAGTAATTGATTGTGTAGTGGTCGAAACTCGTAGTACTGTTGGCGTAGGTGTGATGAACTGAGTAGATGGCGAGAAAGTAGCAGCAGTGGTGGGTGAAAAAGTGTTAGTGAGTGTTGGAGTTGATGTTTTTGATGTTTGTGTGTCACTAGTTATTGTAGAAGTAGGTGTAGCAGTTGAATTGGGAGTTATAGTCGGGATAATAGGTGTAGTTGTTGGAGTAGCAGTCGGTGATGAAGAAGCGGAAGGTTTTACCGGTAATGTAGGGGTATTGATTAACGTTGCCGTTACAACTTGAGTAGGAGTTGAAGGAATAGTAGCAGCTGGAGTTACTTGTATAGTGGGTAGTGTGGTCACGCTAGGTATTATAGGTGTTGTTTGTGTTGGGATTACTGTTTCAATATGTGTGACTGCTATTGTAGGAACTGGTGTTACAGGTATAGTTACTGTTGGTATACGCGATACAGTAGCAATAGGGGTGATGGGAACTGTAGGTGCTAATGTAACTGGTATCGTTGCTGTTGGTATTGGCGAAATTACTAGTGTGGATGGAACCGTAACCGTAGCAATGGGAGTAATCGCAATTGTAGGAGGTACGGTAACAATAGGGCTCGTTGTTATAGTGGGTATTGGTGAAAGGGGTATTGTCTGAGTGACAACGGGCGAGATTACTGGTAGAGATGGCGTTGCTATCTGTGCAGTTACCACTGGAGTGGCTAAAATAGTGGGAATTTGTGTAGGTGGCACAGTAACAACCGGTGTAACCTGTACTGTCGGTATTGGTGTGGCTAAAATGGTAGGAATTTGTGTGGGTGGAACAGTAATAACAGGCGTAACCTGTACTGTGGGTATTGGTGTAATGGGTGTAGTTGGTACAGGTGGTGTAGTTTGAGTAGGTGGAACAGTAACAACTGGTGTAACCTGTACTGTCTGTATTGGTGTGGCTAAAATAGTAGGAATTTGTGTAGGTGGTACAGTAACAACAGGTGTAACCAGTATTGTTGGTACTGGTGTAATGGGTGTAGTTGGTACAGGTGGTGTAGTTTGTGTGGGGACAGCAGTAGCAATTGGTGTTATTGTTATTGGAGTAGATACGTCAATATGAGTTGGCGGCACAGTCACAATTGGCGTAGCAGTGGGAATTTGTGTAAGTGGTACAGTTACAACTGGTGTATTTGGAATCGTGGGAACCTCCGTAGGTGGTGTAGTAACAACTGGTGTAACCTGTACTGTCGGTATTGGTGTGGCTAAAATAGTAGGAATTTGTGTGGGTGGAACAGTAACAACTGGTGTAACCTGTACTGTGGGTATTGGTGTAATGGGCGTAGTTGGTACAGGTGGTGTAGTTTGTGTGACAACAACTGTAGCAATAGGTGTGTTTATAACAGTCGGTACAGAAGGTGTTGGTATATCAATGTGTGTAGGTGGTACAGTAACTGCAGGAGTAACCTGAATAGTGGGTACCTGTGTGGGTGGCAGAGTAACTGCAGGTGTAACCGCAGGTATTGACGTAGTAGGTAACGTCACCACTGCAGTAGCTGTTGGTACAGATGTAATTGGTACTGTTGGAGGTATTGTGACGGCTGTGGTTTGTATAGGCAGTGTTGGTGTTGATATTTGTGGGGTAACAATTGGCGTTCCAGCAATTGTATAATATTGTGTAGGTAGTGGAGTGATAACAGGTGTAGGTAATGACGTTATTAGTGGAGTCGATAATGGTGTAACTACAGGGGTGTCCGGTATTGTTGCGGTAATAACTGGTGTAGGTAAAACAGTGGGGATTTGTGTGGGTGGTATAGTAGCAATAGGTGTAGGTGGTAATGTAGGGACTGATGTAATGGGTGTAGTTGCCACAGGCGGTGTAGTTTGTGTGACGGCAAAAGTGACAGCACCACCCAAGTTCACACTATTATCTGACAACGTAGGTGTAGGAGATTGTGTCACCGAGTAACTAACTGCCCTCAATCTACTCGCATCAGATATATACAACACATCCCTCAAACCATCATAGCAAGCAAATGAAGGCGAAGATAACATACTAGAGGTAGCGACAATATTCTCTCCGTTATAACCAACATTTCCATTACCGACTAATGTTGATACTATACTTGTTGTAGTATCTACTGATCTGACGCGTTGATTACCTTGATCAGAGAAGAATAAATACCTACTATCAGAGTTATAATACAAAGAAGAGGGCGAATTAATCAAAGTATTAACTGATGGTTGTGCATCTCCATTAAAACCTGCTGTACCAGTTCCCACCAGAGTAGATAACAACGTAGTTGTTTTGTCATAAGATCTAATCTTTTGATCCCCTGCATCAGAAATGTATAAAAGTGATTTGTCTTGGTCCCACGTCACACTCGTAATGGATACGAATACGCTGTTGGGACCAAGATTTATATTTCCTACCGTTACCGTTGGTGGTGTTTTTTGTCCTGCGATAGTTTTGATTGTGTTTTGATTCACGTCAATCATCCTCACCACGTTATTTCCTGAATCTGCTATGTAGATTTGATTATTGATCGCATCAATACAAACACTTTTAGGTGAGCTGAGTAGAGCGGCATTTGGAGGCCCATTATCCCCAGAGTAGCCGCTCGTGCCTGTACCAGCTATAGTTGTGGTAATGTTGTTGTTCAAATTTATTACTCGAATTACATGTGCTCCTTGGTCAGCAATGTACATTAAATTACGAACATTGTCCAATGCAATTGAAACTGGAGTTTGCAAAGTTATCATTGATGCGGGTCCATTATCACCGGTACTCCCTGCATTTCCGTTTCCTGCGAATGTTGATATAATTCCAGTGTCTCTATTGATAACTCGGATGCGTCTATTCGAAGTATCACAAAAGTATAATAAATTCCTTGACACGTCTATATCGCTTCCAGTAGGGTTTGATATAGTTGCAAGGGCAGCAGGACCATAATCACCTGTAAAGTTGTAGTAACCATTACCTGCAATAGTGTTGATTTTTCCAGAAGGTGATAATATGCAAAGGATGGGCGTCAATAATAGAATAACAGCAAGGGCTGTGAGACTACACATGAGTCCTTCAAGTTGTAGAGGTAAAAATTTAAAAAAGTGCAATTACAGTCGGTGCGAGCACAAATTAAATAACTAAACTGTTGTCCGCGGCTCACGGGGAGTTCAAATTACCATTTATATACTTTCGGGATTTCAGCCGGCAAATTTACAAAACTACGTTGTTGGGGGTTATGTCTCATTATGATTTCGTATCCTGCGACATGGTATAACTATTCTATCATCTACCTTACCGTCCTTCGCAGTTGATTGAACGAATGGTTGACAACAAATTCATGTGCACGCAACGTTCAATCTTCTCCAGTATGATTTATTTGGAATCTCGTCAAAACTTCAACCTCAAGTATAGAACTTTCTTTAATCTTAATCACAGGACAAGAATACACTTCGGAACATTATGTGTTTAATAGCATTATGTGTATACAAGAGATTGTACACTTTACTCGTGTGCAAAACCAAGTAAATGTCCAGACCCCAACATTGAATTCATTTTATTACACAGTCAACGCAATCTTACTCACCAACAGTGCAGGCTAGAACGAAACAACAAATGTGTGTATATATTTATTTACTGCACTCTTCTTGTATCCAATCCAACCATCCGCCATCATACACACATATATCTTTCCATCCCAAAGAGTAAGCGCATAAGAATGCAACAGACGCCCTCCATGCAGTTCCACAGTAAAATGCTACTTTGTGGTGTTTTAAAATGCCCTCACTCTCCCAAAGCCGTTCAATGTGTTCTAATGGGAGTATGTAATTGTCAGGTCCAAAGTAGTCTTCCATAAGATATGCACTGGTACCTGCATGTCCCCATTTAGCTCCTATTATATCACCTTTTTGTTTAATATAACTATATCCGCTGCATCTACCATTTACTTCTTTAGGGCTGCGAACACTAACCAGAGAGGCGTTTCTTTCTTCAAGGAGTGATTTTGCAATTGATTTGTCGCAAACCAAAGATCTATTTGCAATAAATGCAGCGACACCTTCCATAGCAACGTCTTTCAGATTATGGCCTCCTGATTCCGTTGGAAGGTTTGATTGCTTGTATCCTGCATAGTCTCCATCAAGTAATCTTATGTCACTCAATCCTGCATATAACATAATGTGCGCAACACGTGCCGCCGCTGCCACTTGCCTTCCATAAAGTATAACAGTTGAGGATGGTATAATGCGAAATTTTTTGAAAGTTTGATAAATTTCTGGTAGTCCTACAATCTTCCACAATGGAGGTTGCTCAAAACAACATGTATCTAAAAACATGGCACCTGGAATGTGAGATTCCACAAATTCATGGTATGTATTAAAGCCAACCTCGAATATTTTCACATTCGGCTTTTCTATGATTATATTGCGGAGTTGAACATGATTCACCCAGATATCACGTTTGTGTGACATGACGACATTATCTTTACAAATTCAAACTAATAGATACCACAATTGGCAACTAGAAATAAATCTCAAAGTTATAAGAACACATGAGTCGGTCTCAGGATTGGTGCCGCAAAAAAACTTAACTATGCACAACAATACACAAACAAAACCACCAGCAATGACACCAACCACATCACTTTATGATCATTTGGAGTGAGTAAGCTCATTCATGAGCTGGGCTAATGTAGATCTGCGATCAATCCTGATGCATTAGTTTTAGTAACAACAAACTGTGATCAAAAGTTATTTTAATATTTACAATAAAGCAGCCTTCTTTTTGGCTTGTATTCTAGTCCGTACCAAATCAACCAACAAAGCACTACTCAATGGCTTCATAAAGTATTCATCAACCACGGACATCATCTCGTCCATTTCCGACCGATTCGTAGTTCCCGACAATCCAACAATAAAGTGTCTATGACCATTCGCATCACATTCTTCAAACTCTCTAATCTTTCTTGCACACTCAACACCTGTCATCTCTGGCATGTAATTGTCCATCACCACCATGTCATATCGACTTCCATCACCGCCGGTCAATTTCTTCAACGCGTCCAATCCATTCGCACTAACAGAATACCGCACATTGGCACGATCCAAGCATGCCATAGCGACGCGCTGTCCTATTTGATTGTCGTCGACGATCAACACATTAAAATCTTCACGTTCTTGGTTGGCTGGAACAGGATTGGTTTGTATTTTTGTAACGTCAAATGATTTTCTCTTTCTCAACTTGTTGCGTGGGAACATTCTCATGTTACCTCTTAGATTAAAAGTATCGACCAGACTTCTTGTTTGATTCACGAAACTAGTCAACTTGCAAGGTTTCATCACGGCCTCCACACACACGCAATCGAGTTCGTTCAATTCACCCATTGCCTTTTCATTGTGCGCACCAAACAACAAGACGCGCTTCATTGGTACTTGGAACAAAATTTCACATTCGCTCAAGAAATCAGCATCAATCACCACCATGTCGTACTTGATGATCTGTGACCGCCAGTGAGAGTCTTCTAATTTTGGATTGCTACCGACGTCTACCATTTTTGCGCTCATGACGTCTCTGTACCACTTGCTGATGCATTCTCCTAGATTGGTGTATTTGGTCAAGATGATCACTTGGAACCCATCACATACTAATGACTTGTGTTGAGGTCCCAATCCCAAATTCCTGCTCGTTGTTTCCTTGGCCACAGAGTTACCCAAAGGAACCTCCACCGTAAATGTTGTTCCGTGACCGAATGTAGAATGCACGTGGATCTCTCCGCTCATGGCGTTCATGATCTTTTTGCAAATGGTAAGTCCGAGACCAGTACCTCCGAAATTAGTTCCCACGGGATTGACCTGACTGAATGGTTGGAACAATAAATGTAGTTTATCGGCCTGTATTCCAATTCCAAAATCAACGACGCTAAAGTACCAAACGTTAAAAGTTCCATCATCGTCGTCATCGTATTCCACTCGTTGTCTAGAACTTGGTTTCGGAGTTGCTTGCATTCTGGATACCGTAATGATCACTTCGGAGTGTTCTTG